>CM046840.1:34444472-34484472 GCA_025618425.1 Heliocidaris tuberculata
TATATATATATATATATATATATATATATATATCCCTCTACAGATACAGATAAAAAAGGAAAAGAAGAGCGACAGATTCGTCATAATCTAGTGAAAGTCATTTTATTCTAACCATATCATATCGCACGAACAATCTCTTAATCTGTGAATGGTGTAGTCTGGCATATGAAATAAAATCTCTTGTTCCTTCTCCACCCAAATTTATATCTTTTATCCCTTATTATCCAAACGTCACTGAATACATCAAAATTGACGGTTCAACATTTTAGACATCTAGAGGAAATAGGAAGCAGATAATTCTTGTCATTTTTTCAAATCGTGTTTCACGCATGATGATGATAGATACCCCGACATGACGTGTACAACATTTTCAGTGAAGCGTCGTCTGTTATAACATCCCTCCATTTTCAATCTCGAGCCCAGCACATATTTTGCTACAATATTAAATATTCTTTCATATATTTTGCCTTAATCGTTACTGTTTGTTGTATGATTTATCTAAAGCAAGTATATCGGTAAAGTGCATATAAGAACGTGACCTGAACCCTGTCGTCTTTAAAGGAGCCCATAATATGCGACAATGTGAAAATGATCCTTCCAACTGAAATAGATTTAAAGGTTAGGTTGTATGTGTATTCTTTGATTTCATGATCAATTTCAAACTCTTTTCCCCCTTTAGTTTAAGCGCATTTCCGTTGTTTTAAAGTTTGTCAACATAGAACCATGTACAGAAAGAATTACACCCTTGACATATTACTATTTGAGAGAATTAGCAGTTAGGTAATTCAAAATAGTTATTGATGACGTATAAAGTTCTATTTAAATAAAAACTTAACAAGCGATTTCTCGAAAATGAGTTGGCAAGGAAGGGGAGATAGAGGAGCTTTGAAAGTGATTGATATTAGGTACTGTTCACATTTTGACGGAATTTTGAAGGCAAAGAAAAAGATAAAGGCTTCTGTTATCGTTACATTTATTGGTTTGGCAATTTTTTTTAAATTTGAGCCACAAAGAAATTGAAAAATTCTGCCGATATGGCAAAATAGTCTAGGAACTCACAGAAAAAAGTAACGAAAACCAACATTTTGCAAATGATACATACTTGATGACGATGATGACATTTTAACATGCTTTCATGCAAGGATGTAATATCCTTTAATGTTTGGTTGGAGAGTCGGGTTAGAGTACAAATAACTTCAAATACTGGTAGTAGTTGACAACTACCGAGTTTTTATGAGGACTTACCTCTTGATAAATTTTAATACAGTAAACATGCTATCTGCATAAAACTTGAATGGCGTGACTAAGGTCATGGAGGATTGAGAAATTTGAAGAATATCAACCCAAGGCAGTTCGTGTATAGGCTTGCACTCTGACAAGGAAACTTCAGACCAGAATTTAGGTTAACTAGAACAGCATTCAAATATACATTCCAGGGTTTGTAAATACGCTTCCCACCCCTACTCCCACACTCCCACACCAGGCACGCACACATACACACACACACGCACACACACACCCACACATTCACACACTCACACACACCAAGAAGTTAGGTCCGAAGGTGTAGGCTAATATTTGCTTGATCAGACGTCGTCAAATCGTACACCTAGGTCGCGTAGATTCGTGAGGAGAATTTGGTATTTGACAGATCTCACCACTTGTCTGAGAGGATGAAGTATGTCACTCTCAAGATTCGTGGAAAAAAGGAGATGGGGAGGAAATGAAAAGGCAAAGGAGTTCGAGGAAATGAGAAAATGGAGAGAGAAAGAGAAAGACATATGCATATAGTTATGTATACTATGTATAGTATAGAGATAGTTAGAGAGAGAGAGAGAGAGAGAGATAACAGCTATGCAAGTTGGAGACAGAGGGAGATAGAGAGAGAAAAATGAGAAAAGCATGATAAGAGAGGTGGGAAGAAGAACTGAGAAGAAAAACATCAGTCCGTCTGCTTGAAAAGATGGTTAAAATGAATTTAATGTGACTAATGAGCCTAATAGCAATAATCAATCAAGTTAAACTAATATATACTTTCCTCTTACACAATACAGAATCGGAAAGAAGACACTCACATACACACGACCATGCGCGGCGCTTTCTTGTCAAGGCCCGGGGGGGGGGGTGCTGACGCGACTAGCCTTTACCATTGGTTGCTGTAGGAAATTCAGAATTTCCGGGGGGAGCACGCGTACCCCATTCCCCTCCGGGATCATCGCCCATGCACACGACTAAACTACCACTGGAGATGCGGGGGAAAGGTTTAATAAGATAATAATTAAGATAATAAAAAATAAGATAATAAGAAATAATTCTTTCTTAGCTTTGGCCTAATCGTACTCTTGATATCACAATTTAAAGACATACATTTACAGTAACAATTCAGAGGCAAAACATCAAATTGTATTTGGGTCCGTGTAAGATAGAAATAAAAGAGAAGATTAATTAAGAGGATAAGATGTAATTAAAGATATGCATTGCAATTTACTATTGCAATGTGAAAAATTGAGAAGGTTAAAGCCCTTTAGGCTGAATGCAGAATCGACGTTTGATATCAGTGACTTAATATACCCGTACAAGTGGAAAAATCGATCGACAGATCCCTAAGCAAGATAGGTACATGATAGTGATCATATGGAAAGATTTCCTGGAAAGACGTTACCTGGTTAATGCATTGATGTAGACAGACGCAAGACCTGGGTGATAGTATAAACTCAAAATGCAAATAGCTATTTTAAAATCAGTCATGTTATACTACGTGTACTGTAGAACGTGTATATTGACATTTACAGGTGATTCGGGATCTAAACATTACCCTTTTCTATATTCCTCTGAATTTATACGCTTTAGCATCCCCCTTGTTTCTCTCCCCTCCCCCCCCCCCCCCCCCCCCCCCCAATCTGGCTGTCTGCCTCCCTCTCCATTCTCTTTCCCTCTCTGCCCACGCTTTCTCTCTTAATATGTATGTCCGTCTTTACCTTTATTGTCTGTTCGTCTGTCTTCTCTTTTTACTAACTTCTAATCTCTGCTTTCCCATCATTTATCCATCATATTCTCGCTACATTTTGCTCTCTTTATTTTGTCTGACCATTATTACAGAAAGAAGAGTCTGGCCAAAAACAGTTTTACTCAACATTACATCATGTACATGTTCGATCAACAGGGGGAAAAAAAGACAGGAAGTTAAGAAAGCGCAAATGGTGTTATACTTAATCAAGTAAATGGGAAGAAACCATGAAACATCAGACTTTGGCAAAGGAATTACGGAACCAGATTCTAGTGGGTGCGTTGTGGTCATTCACTGGTCAACGTTCTATTCTTACAAAGCGATGTCTCCCATAATCTTTGACCCACATCCTAATAATGCCTTGCTCAACATCTCAAACTTCTTTTTACTGATTGCCTTAGAGTGGATAAATCACAAAGACATTACTCTTAGCATCTTGCCAAGTCAAAAACCTGCCCTCAAGTATGACATGATGTAACATCTCGAACGATGGATATACTCTGAGCGATTCCAGTTACCACGGTTACCAATGGCCAAAGATGCAGTAACGATAATGGGAGTGATGCGGTGATTAAACGCCAATATGTGGAAGTGTCCATCTTTTGATGGAAGAATCTTCGGAAAAGAGCGAACTGGTGATGGATTGCATCATAACTCAAACTTAAATGGATCTTCTATGTTTTTCGCCCCCTCTCTCTTTCCTTCTCATCTTCGTGTGCCTGTAGCTTCTGTACTCCGATCTAAAGGTTGACAAATCGAGGCACTTTGTCAGAGGGAACAACTTTTGATAAATGTCAGGAAATAGGTGTTGATGGTGAGACTATCAGAGACAAGATAAATCGATTTGCAAGCTTTTGGGGTTGTTGTTTGCTCAGATAGATTTGACCATGCAGCAGCTAAGTAAAAGAAAGGTTATTGGATGACCTAAAAGTAACTATGGCCAAAATCTGTATACGAGGATGATTCAATGGGACATGGAGTTCATCGGGCGAAAAAAAACCCCGATATGATGTAGCAAAGATAAAAATTAATGATCATGAAAAACACAGGTCCAGCTTGCGAAAATTTGTAAAAGCATTTCAATGTCTATGCATGTATAAACAAAAATTCATGCTTCATTAACAACCTAATACACTCTTTAAAATATGGATTACTACTTGTAGATAGGTGTATTATATTCCGCCGTTTTATTCACACTGTAGATTCAGAAACGGAAATACATACTTAGAAATGAAATTTCAATCATGTTCTTTACGTGTAGAATCGTAAAAGATAGGTTACACTGTACAGTAGCGAGATGATTCGTGAATACCTTCATTAATATTCTCATTAATAATTGACAGTATTATTAAAAAAGTGTAATCTCTTAATGCTTGTCATCGTTATGTATCACAATGTCACATAAAACCTAATCATACATGTTGCAGGCCCATCATGAGTGAGTTTGGGATTTCCTATTTTCACTGCAAAGACACCTTACACACATCTATCAGTGCTATTTAGGAGGGTAAATTGGGGAAGGGAGAGGGGGAGGGGGAGAGTTATATGATTTGGTTTCCTGTTTGTCTTCTAAAATATTGGGTTTTTTCTAGACAGTAAATAGATTATTGTCACATTACTATATCTAAGTGCCCCAATGGTCACAAAACAATGGAGACGCGAAATGTCCCACTTATTAAAAGAAACTATAGGCCTTTTTTATAGACCATTTTTTGTCCGACTGGCAAATAATTTTTTTTTTTTTTTGTAGAGGACGTAAATGAGTTCTATAATATTTCTTTTTGATTCGTCATGATCGTCTTATTTAATGAATAATCTCCAATGCCTTGACATCCATACTTGTGCCTATGGAGCAGAATACATTGTAAGACACTATTCACAACTTTCATTCAGCATGTTCAGGACAGGGGGTAATGCAATTGACCTAAAACCAACATAGTACTTGCAACTCAAGTGCCCCTCGGCTATCGTAGTAGAGGAAATAAGAAAACAACCATGTTACACCATGTTTTACACACTCTCTTTTAACAGCTGGGGATGTTTTCAGAGACAAATACAAGTTCCATTTACTAAATACATAATCCTTGACTCCACTGATGCGTGTGTTCAAAAGTCAATGTTCCGTTCAGAAATAAATTGACAGGGGACGCCAAAACGAATGGTTCCTGTTGGATCAAGAATGACTAAATCGATGGGAGATTCACACTCCCATTGTTAAATGTGTTGTTTTTATGTATCCTTTGTACAGTGTTATTCAATTCGTATCGAATCCAATGTCATTTGTTGTTGAGTAAGTCTCCTTTACAAACTAAGATACATTATTGAGCAATTACTCATTCTGAAATATCTGATTTCGACCTTGACTCCAAACGGTTTCGGGAATGCCTCAGGACAAATGATTGGGTAGATTTAGGAATCACAATAAGGGATGCAAAAAGATTTCAAATAACGACGTTACACAGTTGACTGATCACTTGCATAGTTTTATCATATGACCTTACATTTAATACATTGTTGTGCTCTAGAAAGTAAGACATGTCAGTGCTTTATTTATACGGCAGTGAGAACAGACGTATATTTGCAGAGAGGTAAAATCACGAGGGAAGAGTCAGTCACCTGCCCAAGGAATCCACACCTGGTGTTATCAATGGAAAGTGGGTGAAGGACCATGGATAATTCCCGCCTTTTACTCTCATCAAGTCATCCATGTATGATTCCGTCATTCTGGAAGAATCTCTATCTCACACTCGGGGCAGATTTCTGACCGTCACTCATTTTATTTAACAATGTGGCATTCATCTCTCTGCACATATCTGTGTTTGTGTATTTTTCTATCATCCTATTTTCATTATCTCCTTCTAGATCATGCTTGTAACTGTATATCATAGTGTAATTTGCCCATTTGTCTACATGCAGAGAACTCCCATTGTTGTAATGTCCCTAGATTAAATTATAATGAAAATTCCACTTTAAGAGTCCATAAGTTCGAACGCCTTACCGCCCGAGCATGTTGCGACTGACTTCACTTTAAAAAAAAAAAAAAAAAAGAAAGAAGTAAAGAAATATGTATTGTGTGTATAAAGGCCAAGGCTAAAATTGTCACCATTAGAGTACAAATAGTCTCCAATTTAAACACAGTTTAGCCTTGGTCTGGGACGTTGTCATCCAATACGACATGTTCAGTAAACTTCCAGCCACAGAAAAATCTCTCATCCAGTTTGCACTCATTAATAACTTGAATGTGACCGTGTGCACAAGATCAATATACAGTAGTGGTCATGTTTTATATTTTGAAGAGGGCAAACCAAACTTACCTTCCAGACAAAGTAAAAACTCATTCTTGTTTAGATTCATTCATGGCTGGTCTAGGAATTGTTTAAGTAACCTAATTAAAATGAATGAACTGCAGGAGAACGAATCTATGAATCGAGACGGTGAAGATGGATAGTGATTTCATATCTACGCCTGATTTCATTGATGTTCCTCACGGGATTCAGTATAGGTAATTGCCTTACCTGCTAAACAGTAGACTGTTAAAATTTTAAATTAATTATAATGCATTTGATATTAATGATATAAATCATATTCGACAGCCTAATTCAATTTAATTAAGCAAACAAATTATTTGAATCATTCAGTTATATGCTTTTAAGTGCTGCAAAAATTGAATAAAAACAGTGTAAGTTATTTAGAATTAGCAGGTTTTGCTTAAATTATTGAAGTATACTGCTACTAAAACAATGCCCCTGTTTTAAGAATATGAATCAAATAGAGTCCACTTAATTTATTCACTATAAGCTTATACCCTATAATTATACGCAATTTTTGTTAGGGAAGCTAAACTTCACTTCAATAATCTATAGGTAAAATCTTCAGCTTGTACTTACTTTCTTTTTAATGTTGGCCACGTGAGTCAATTATATTTAAATATCATTTAATATGATAAAAATTTTAAGTGAAACGGTCATTCCTTTTGACAGTTTTGGATTGAACCAGTAACATAGGCATATACATTTTAATGAATTCTTGCAAACCATTGAAGTGATAGGAACAAACGGCCTGGGTGATTAATCAGGTCACTCCATAATGCAAAAGTTCAAGGGTATAGCTGCAGCTGTACTATAAATCCAATACCGCCATGTGTTTGGTTTCAATTTCATTTACACGTACTTCGGGTTTTACATGTATTTTGACGCGTACGATGACTTGGTTATGTGCATCTTATAACTCAGTAAGATGTGTATACATGCTGGTAAATGACGGAAGAAAGAAAAGGAAATCATGCCATAGTCCCAAGCACGTTTATAACCCGCTCTTGTAAGTGGAAATTTGACTTGTACTTTTCAGTAAGTGTGCTCTCCAGCACTTTTGGGGTATTTTGTTTATATTACGTTGGTCCATGATAAGCAATTTGAAAGTTCTTTAAGCCAGTTTCTCTCGAAATACAAATGTATTTCCAGAACTAAAAATTATATGTAATACCTTAGTGCTTTTCCATCATGGACAAAATTATGAATGTCGTATAACGATCTGATGATTCCAATGTAAACTCCGATTGTGATGCTGCGCTAATTCCTTTAATAACTCTACACTTTGAAGAATAGAGTTGTTTTTTATTTGTCTCATAGGAATAGCACTTCTTTTCGATTTATTATTTACGGGAACGAATTTAATGCTTTCCATAGGCATACAACGCGCGGATGAGGGAGGGGGGGAGGGGGGAACTGTAGTTAATTTCAACCCCCTCGCGAAAATGTGCCCATACGCTTATGATGCTTCCTACAACGATAACAAGCTCATTATTTACGTGTTCAAAGAATTTTGTTTTAAAGGTACGGTGACTCTCCTTGTACCAATTTGTTTTATCTTTATTATTCTTCTAATCATAATCGTATATGTCACTGGTTGATTATCCTCACTAGAAAAGCCAATCAAGCTCTTCAACATCTCTTAACAAGTGCCCTCATAAGACATAGAAGGAAACACAGTACACTTTATGTGTTATCAATAAAGTGTTATCTAAATAAGACAAGAGGAAAATGGAAGGGGAAATGATCCCAAAGTAAGGGAGTGGTATCGTTTCGCAGTGCGAGTGATTTTCGAAAGCCCTGATAAAAAATATAGCTTGAAAGTCATAACTCCTTTTTATTGAGCGCAGTGATGTCGTTACAGTGATAGTGTTGTAATTTTGTGGCATGGTTGAGTTGAATGACTGCAAACTCGGGTTGGTAATATCAATATCATTCTTTTACGATCTGTAATTATTTGAGAACAATTAATGGAAATCCTTCAATCAAAATCTCACGTCATACTGCCATTATAAAATGTTTTTCCACAGATTATTCGACAGGATTGTTAACTTAGATATGAATACTGTTTCGGCAAAGAAATATATAAGAGGGCAATACCCCCTACTCTCTTCCCCACTAAATCATGAGCAGAATTCACGAGATATTTTAACCCACTGACTGCTGAATTATCTCATTCCCATATAGGCTAAATACAGAGAGCACCCGGTTCCCGTATTTAAAGGGTTAACATAATATCACATAGATTTTCCTTCCTGTTTTTTTTTTATAACACAGAGATGTAGACTCATGTTTCCAGTCGTTTCTGACCCACGCTCATATGTTTATTATTGAAACTATATACGGTGCGCTCTGGGAATGGGGACAAATTAAGGCCGATATGAAAATGGATGATGATATGGATGAAGCAGGTTTATTCTTCACTCCAAACCATGCCTCTCAGGTCAAAAGGGGATAAAAGAATAAAAGATATTGAAAGATAAAGTAGAATTTAGCTGCTGGTGGCAATTACTAAAGTCTGAAGTCATTGTTATGATAACATACACTCTCGTTTGCATAGACATATTACATAGCCTCTAACCACGATCTCCATATATCAAGGGGCTTGCTGGTCGGCGCTCACCAAATTAAGAGTTATCATTGTGGCCATGCTAGCCTGGTTGAAAATCATTTATTTTTACAAGGAAACAGTGAACATGTTCAAAGTTGGGGGGTTCGGAAAAGCAAAAAAAAATTGAAAAATAAAATAAAAAATACGATGCAATACATGTGCTATAATGCAGGTCAACATTTCCATCACGATTGTATTAAAGGTGTTTATACCGTGGTTAAATTAAGGTAAGAAAAGTCTAAGCTGCCTGCTTTCTTCAAAACATTTGTAAATTAAGTCAACAGATGTTCTTTTTTTATAAGACCCCCACCCCACGAAATGAATGCAGCATATTCCAAAATCATATATGCTTTTCCAAATTAAAAACAAGTTTTCAGTTAAAACTTTGTATTAACAATGTCAACATCATATAAATATCGAGCATAATTATGTCTTTTCATAGATACCTACCAATTAAAGCGTATATACTGTAGCTTCACATTTTTTGTAACTCCCCTAGTATACAAGTATTATTTCTAAATATGAAGCATTTCCAAACTCGTTGCTCCTTAGTACATGGTATATGTATACGTGTCGTAAGCCCACGAAATGTCCAAAAACGTGAACTCTATCTTTCATCATTATTAAGGAGGAGCGTGATAACACCGTTCTGTTTATCTTCTCGCTATTAATTAACCTTCTCCAGGAAAACATAGCATACCTGTTGGTCCGATATGACAGTCTAAGGACAAGCTGAATTGGGGTGAACTTTTAAGAGTTCTACATGTTTCCTGTAATAGTGTCTTCCGTCTTACAAGCCATTTCCTTCCGAAATGCTCGATCGTGTTAAATTTGTAGGCAACTTCAAGGACACTTAAAACATGTTAAGAAGGCTTTTCAAAGTTAAAATATGAATAAATACATGACATAAATGGCAGATGACCAAAGATCAGCAACATTATTTTAGTAAATTCATATTTAATTTCATTTTGGGCAACGGCATGAAAAAAGCTACCCGTAAAAATACAGAAAAGGCATATTTTCTATCTGAGTGACCAAATTGGAATGAAAAAGTGAAAAATTTTCTTACAAGTACAACAAATCTTTTATTGCATATAGAGGTCGGCACTGAACATCTATACGAACTACGAGTTTTAATTTCAGCATATATTTTGTTGAATATCTTAATCATATAAGATCGTCTTTGACCGGAAAACACGTCCTCGTGACCAATCACCATCTCTTCCAACCAAAACTATTCTATTCAGCATGCATCAAGTCACAGGGCTACGATCCACTATTGAAGAATGATTACCATCAATGGATTCGGTCATAACCACATCTCTGCTGGAGGCAATAAGATATATTTGGAAGAAGAAGGAGGTTCGAAGATTGGTCAGGTAAAGTCACTACCGAATGTCCGAAAGGTGACAAGAAAAAGGTTTGTTACTAGGAGAAAATAAAACACCGCCAGCAGTATTGTTACCGCCAAAATGAAACTTACTTGGGTGGACGAGGTGAGATAAGTGTTGTGACAGGTGCTGCTTTGTGACGTAGCGAATGTTTTACCTCACTCTTGCACCTCAAGCTTTTCATTCCTTACTGCAAATTCTTAAGGTCTATGGTATTTAGCTTTTGAAGAAAATATGTGCATCGAGAATTACCTCGGCAGGAGCAATAACCAGACTGATGCTGAACAAGGTAGCAACATCCCGGGAGGTCCTTCAAACCTCCAAGACATCGAGTCACATCTTAGACTGCTGTCATGTGCCGATCATCACTTCCTCAAACCCAAAGGCCACACTTAAAACCCGGTTGATTTATCATGCCATTAATCTAAATCAAACTTGACTATGACACACCTGAGTCCATTTTGTATCAGGGTACTGGGAAATTCATGTTGTTGTATGTAATGCCCCACCTACGGCGACAAATTCTGGTGAGAGTCAGAAGGGCGTTAAACCTGTATTACAGTATATCCTTCACGTCCTTCTAGCTTTCAACCCACGAAACATTCTCTTGGAAGACAGGTGAAAGTTAGTTTGGATTTCATTTCCAAAGCTGACCTTCTCGGCACAATGCTCTACAAAATTTTGTAAAGCGATCTATCCTCCGGGACATCATAATTTCCCAAGTCAACACCTACCGATGTCTTTATGAGAAAGTTATTCAACATTTTCCAAGAAATCAAGCAAAACAGTACCTCTAAGGTAGAAATGACCTAACAATGTTTTTTCAACCTGGACAAAGTCAAATTAGAAAATGGACATTCGATATTTCAGGCTCATTGGACTGGGCTTTTATTTCAGAGGAATCTGGTTCGGAAATTGGGAAGTCCAGCATAACATAATTGCTTCTTATTCCACCCAACCTCATCAGATTTGCCTAAGGCTTATTACTCTTTCTTTTTACCTATCTAAGATTTGCGTATCATGTTTGTTTGCTCTTGATTATTTTCTGAGTCTTGTTTTAAGTGCAGGTCAGCATTTGACAAATATACCCATCTTAATATACAGCCCCTTAGGCTTTTGCCGTTTGTTTAGATTTTCTTCATACTTGAACTTTAACCTGATCAGTTTGGGAGAAGCAAAATGCTTCAAGAAAATGAAACGACATGCAGACAATAAAGACGTAAAAAGAAAAGAGCGATTAGATCTACATGCTCAGTGATCTATCTTTGATATCACCCATGATCGAACATTGTTTTTCCAGACAAATTGACAAGAAATGTTGTAGACGTAACCAAGGGTATTTCAAAGCTTCACATGAAACTACCCTGGTGACATATTCCTCTAACATACTGTTTTCTGCTTTCTAGTTCCTTGATAAATTAGATGAAACAATGTTTCAACAAATCTTCATTGATTAGTTTCTCTTTTAAAGATAAAGTTGAGTTCTGGTTATGCGATTACATAATAGAAGAAAATGTCTCAAAGCAAATGGGAGAGGTTGATCATGCCTATACATAAGAATTGGTGTATACTGTGAGGTTTTGGAATCATCAAAATGATAAGAAATCTCGATAAGAAATGATAAGAAATCTCGCTGAAAAGTACATGCACTGCACACAGAAATGGGTATATTGGACTGCACACCATGTTGCATGAATGTTTGGCCCGAACACTTCTCCTCCTATTTCAAATGTGAGGGCATTTGAAGAGCAATGCTTTAAAGGGACATTTCTACTATGATGTTCTTCCAAACTGACATAAAAGGAATGAGAAAGCTCACAAATTATTTTTTACCTTTCCCAGAAATTAACCTTCTCTTTAAGCAAGAGAAAGTAAGTAAGAAAAACTAAAGGAATGCTGAAAAGATGACACGATATTTGCTCCTTCGACATTTGCTCCTCCGTCCATATCTCGAAGGGTCAAAGGTTAAGGTCAAGGTCATGATTTGGTTTTTTGTTAAGGACAATGTGAAGATTAGGATTGGGGTTAGGGTTAGGGTTAGGGTTAGGTTTAGGATTAGGATTAACATGGCAAAGTTAGACCGGAGCAATTGTCGCAGGAGCAAATGTCATGGAACCGCTGAAAGACGGAGAGGGCAAGAGAAAGGGCTGCAGGTAAAGAAAAGAGATGTGTGTTCTATTATAAAGAGATAACATATCAACGAAAAGAAAGGTGATAATACATAAAACCAAGTTGCCCCCTCCCCATAAAACAAGCGATAGATAATAATATCAGGAAAATAATGTCTTATAACAAGCAGTAATGAAGTGTGAGTTCAGCCATTGTGGCTTCATTATTGGCCGGGGCATCATCGGAGGGGGGGGGGGGGGGCGGTGGAGAGGGCACCGGGGTAACTCAGAAAATGAAATACGAATTTATAAGGCTACTGATCATGCTGATAGAGAGGGGGTGCGGGAGGAGGTCCTATCGTTTCCGTTTCTCTTCTTTTTCTCCTTCTCTCTTCCCTATTCTCTCTTGCTCTCTCTCTCTCTCTTTCTCTCTTTCTATTTTTTAAACTTCGTCATTTGATGGGGGGGGGGGGCACGTGCTCGCCGTATGTAGCTACGCCATGTCATTCACGGTATGAATAAATAAATTCCAATAACGAACTTCTTAACTGACTGTGCAATACTGTGGACAAAAAGAGTTACAAGTATGCTTTTATATTTGAATATTAATACGTAAGGGCATTATATGATACACGTGATACTACTCCCTTTTTATGTACGACTTGTTCAGCTCCACAACCGTCTCACTGACCCGACATTTTGTACATGATGACGACGTGATATTTTTGTATACCCTAGTCTCTTATAAATCCAACTATTTTGGTTTTAATTGGGGATGGAGGCAGGCAGAGTAAAACGATTTGAAGACAGTGAAGTTCATCTCCCTCTTCATTGCATTAATGAGATAACAATCGATCTATCCCCATTAATGCTAGCCCATGATGATGGTGACAGATATCCCGTGTTTATGAAAGCCGGCATGTAGAACTCAGTGATGAATGAAGGGCCCGGGGATACCGAGAAAGGATAACAATCTTAAAGGGCGTTCCGTAACCGCAGGTTCCTACATCTGCAATGTAAATTTTCTATATCAGGAGCTGGTAGTTGAACGAGGTTAACCTATCATTTAATCCAGAGAATATACTCTGACTGACACTAATAACAATTGACATTGGAAAAAAAAATTTCTTCACCATAGCCTATGCATTAAGCTGTTAAGTCGTCCTACGAATTAAACAGCTACATTTCTCATCACATAATGGCGGAAGGCGAGGAAAACATTAAGTACTGCAGGAACGTAAAGTTTATAAATAAAATCTTTGAAACTACAAGCGTTTCAGACACTGTCTCCTAACCAAGTCAGAGAGGGAGGAATGGAAAGAGAAAGATTAATAACAACTTACAAGCACCCCCCCCCCCCCTGAGATATTATTGATGTCTGAAAGGGCGTTTAAAAATTCTTATGTTTGGATTCGACAGTATTTCCCGGATTTCGGAAATAGACAATTTTTAGAAATATATTAAGAAGGTTAAAATAAAACAATTAAGGTTATTATTTTCCACTTTCATATTTCTAGAGCAAAGGGATGGGATGCTAGTTTAATTGGTGAATGTTAAGGAAGATAACAAGCATTTGTGGCTTCTCCACGCCTAAGTCAAATGACCTCCGACCCGTTAAGTTGTATCCCTAATGTACCACCGGCTGGCTGGGCACTTGCGCGTATCAGTTACGTAATTGATTGCTCGTTGTCATAGAAACAGGGCGATTTTGTAAGGCAAGCACCATTATCGGAACGGTCACCGACTGGTGTAAGTTGGCTCATATATCAAGTTCAAAGTGACATACATGCACGTTATCTATACGTCCTAAGTGTCTGCAAAAAGTTAAACATGTTAAATGTTACTTTTGATTAAATGAAATAGAAAAATGCTCTTTACTTACAGTTTTGTTAAAATTATTCTTGATACTTGTCACTTGATATTTGATATACCATTAAGACACAACCCCCCCCCCCCCCAAAAAAAAAAAAAAATGCGCAAAGGGACAAGCAGCTCTCACTGTTTTTGAATACTTAGTACATGGACCTGCTTATATAATGACATGGAACATATTCATATGTTTTTGCTACCAAAAACACAAACTATATTCTATAACGTTAGGATTTGCAATGAGTATTTTTGAAGGAATAGAATAATTGATGCATAAATTCTTTCAAGAGTGATAATATTGATTTATAGCATTTCTAGAGTTCCACAATGAATGTGAGTTCGTATTGGGATTATTCACTGAGATGACAATCTTTTGAAGCTTGAGTAGAGACTTGAGAATATTTCCTTCAAAATCTAAGGCCTCACCACTTCCTTCTTCACAATGATAATAGACAAATGGATAACAGGAGGAGAGGACATCATGAAGGAGAATTATTAGATAGGAATATGAATGAACTTATCCGAAAGCTCTTCAAATTTAGAAAACTATGAATTAAAGCTATTTCCGCGAAATAATCCTGCTTAAGCCTATACTGAAAGAAAGAGAAAAGGGGAAAGAGAGAGAGAGAGAGAGAATAATATATATATATATATATATATATATATATATATATATATATATTATAGAGAGAGAAACAATTCAGTGCTATTTTAAATTTACTTGAATTCTGCAAAAAAAATCTATTCCACTGGCTTAAAAGATGATGATTTGAGCACAATCATCAGGTAATGCAAAGAAAGAAACAATTTCATTTCTTCAAATTAAAATGTTTAATAATGAGAAGTAACCAAAACTACACTTTCGTTTTATTTATTAATTTTTGATCTTATTTTTAATTTCATTTTTAATTTTCTTTATTTAAAAAACAATTATTTGTCTTTTTAATTTTATTTTCTCATTTGTTTGTTGTTTTTTTTTGTTGATTTGTTTGTTTGTTTGTGTGTTTTTGTTTGTTTGTTTGTTTGTTTGTTGTTGTTGTTGTTTTGTTTTTTTGTTTTTTTTTGGGGGGGGGGGTATGTATTTCACTCCGTATTTGTCTTCGCGTCTGTTACCCTGCCTTCTTTTCTTTGGATAATTTGTATTTTAAAACCTAAAATACATTAAAGACCTTTAATCAAACCTGTTATTGAGTAGGTATATAAAGAATAATCAACAAAATACAGTAACGTCAATCAATTGTGTAAAAAGGGAGAAAAAGATTAGCGCTTCAAGCAAGTTCATCACCTCTCCGGTCTTTGACCATCGGAGTGTAGGCCATTTTGTTCGTTTATCTGACCGTCCCATCTCAGGAAGCGTTTCAAGAACCATGCTCTCTTTACGCCGATAGATAGGCAACGTCAAGTTCAGGCTGTATAAGATTAGAGAGTCGAAGAAGATATTGTTTCTGATCCTTCCATGATAATTTCTTGCTCATCACCATTACTCACTTTGTAGTTCAACAAGGGGTGTGAGTATTAGCTTGCGTTTCTTTTGATAAGTGTCTGTAACTGTTCCTTGATAGATAGGTAGTTCCATCCCTTCTCTCTTATCTTAAAGAGAAGGTTGATTTCTGTGGAAGGTGAACAGAAATTTGTGAGCTTTCTCATTCTTTTTATGCCAGTCTGGAAAAACATCATGGTAGAAATATCCCCTGAAAAGGACTACTCTTCAAATGCCCTATTATGTTCGAAAAATGACAAGAAATAGCTAAAGTGTTCGGGCGGAACGTTTATGCCAAAATGATGCCATATGTATGTGCAGTCCCATATATCCTTTTCTGTGTGCAGTATATTTGCTTTTCAGCGAGATTGGATCAATTTCTTATAATTGTAATGATTCAAAACCTTATAGCATACACCAGTAATTTTCATAGACATGATCAACCTTCCCAATTACTCGCAATGTAATCGCATGACTTGAACTCAACTATGTCTTTAAAGGTGATGTGAACCTTTTGCAGGCTTAAAATTGTAAAATGTCCAAATACAAAGTTATCTCTCATCTAATGATACGGTTTGCCCTTGTGTGAGGCCGTAATGCCCGTCGCACGCTATGCATCGTTTTGATTACGTTATTACCTACGCCGATAAAGCCAATGGAGGCAGTTGGCATGGTTAGTGTACACGCCAGTAATTCAAAGCAATGTTAGCATTGTTCACGGTGCATTTACTTTTGTATGATGTCACTCTAACATGGCGTGTCGAAGGCTGCGCCAGTCATTGACGCAGCCCTCCGTCAGGTAAAAGACGTCTCGTCTGTATCAGGCATCCTAGTGTCACCATCTGCTGCGCTCTGCAAGGTTTTTAATTTCAGTAAATTTTACAGCACGTAACGAAGTAAGATTTCAGACATGTTATGTGAGGGCGTTATTACTGGTTCATTGTAATTTCGATGCTTTTTAAATTCTTTTACATGATCGAGGGATACAGAACCTTTAAACCTCAAAGAAAAAGAAAAAGAAAACTGGGATAGAATTAATGGGAGAGGAGACAAAAACAGGGGAACTTAGGGTGAGTAAACAAAGAACGCATTAAGATGGTGATAAATCGGTTCTTATCCCTCCAGCTGATAAAGGGTGCATATGGAGGCCCTCGTGAAAGGTAGTTTTTAAATGGGTCCTTTTAAGGTAGTTTAAATGTACTTGAAGGCACCATTGATTTAACTATAATTCTAGTGTTCAAAACCGGCGACAATTTCTCCGTGGTCATTTTTAATGCACTAATCGAATTTCTAACACTGGATCCTAATGATAATAATAATACTCATTTCTTGAAGCACATATCACATGTTGATGTGTCTATGCGCTTCCAAAGAGCTTTGGACTAGTACACCAGCTCAGCCTATAGCTGCCCTAATGAAGGCGCTGAAGCTTTAAGGAACCTATGCGATACCAATTTACTTCACCTGGGTCAAGAGTTGCAAATGTAGATTAGTGTCGGGCTGAGATTCGAACCCCTTATCTTGTGAGCTACACTTATCCACCGTGAACCACAAAACCTCTACACTATATCCTAATCCTAACCCTAACTCTACAGCTAGCATGCCTACCCTACCAGAGACCGAACCCTCTTTCTTTGACAAAATGAGACTCGTAGCAAATGTCGCTGAAGGATAATGACGGATAACCAGTAACTGAAAAGGAAAAAAAAAACACCAAAAAAAACGCCGATTAGAACAGAGAATAATACATGTACATTTTACAATACAAAGGTAGATTTTAGCTAGAAAATTTTGAAGGAGCAAGAAATGTGGGATGGGGGGGGGGGGGTATTTGAAATCAAGTGAAGTGTATCGGATCGAGAGTAAATTTGCCCTACAGAACCTAATTAATCCCATTGGCATTATCCCCATAAACCATATTATTCTGAAGGTGATAATCATTAATCTGAAGTGACAGGTGGTCATCACTGTAGCACGAAATTACATAATTTAATTGGATTACCTCAAATTTTGGTTACACATGGCTCTAGTAATACAACTCTTCTACACCTTCACTTATTCTAACTAAAAACAAGTGTAGTCCCACGTGCAAATAATGGCGTTGGCTGTACTTATTTCGATGCTGTTACCTAAGGTCTGTATTTGTACATACTAACCCTACACGGTGAGGGAAAGGAAACATAAAAACGGTCACGTAAGAACCTCTTGTTTACGTTTTTGACTCCTAGCGACCTCTTTACCTGTCAAAACATGACCGTGCATATAAATAGTTGCACACGTGATGTCATAGATGACGTCATGGGTAAGCTTCTATTAATTTTGTGTTGTCTGCTTTTCGGTAATGAACAAGTGATAAGAGTAGTTACCCTTGTGAAATCTGGGAAACTACATCATCATCACTGAGTATATGCCGTTTAAGAAACCCATGTACATCCATTTATACAGTGCGTCCCAGAAAACAAAGTTATCAGTCAGAAAACGTCTCCCTAAATAAATATTTCAAAGTATTTGAAGCAAAATTTTATGCCTGTGGAAAGCTAAGGGTCTCTTCTATTACATGACACCTAAAGATCGGGCGATATTGTACGCTCGAGTGAGCAAAGACCACTTTTGTAAAAAAGTTGCAAAATCCAGACTTGATAAGAATTGGTATTTGTTCTGACTAGTATCAGCAAAGTTGAGAGTCATGAAATAGTTTAGAAATATTCATATATGATCAATAATAGACATTTTATTAAAGAAGAGGTTCTGTCCTCTTCATGTCCTTACGTATGTCACCAATATTTTTATGCTTCAGTGAGCAATTAACTGCTTTATTGAGTGTTTTGAAATATTTTATTTTTGGCAAGGTTTAAATTCAAGCTGGTTTTCTCGGGCAACCATAAAGTTTTGACAGGATGTATCAGAACATACAGAAAAAAAGAAATCAGAATACGAATGTTTCTAAGCCTTTTCGAGACTCTCAACTTTGCTGATACCAGACAGAACTAACACAAAGTTTTGTCGTTTTGCACCATTTCACAATAATGGATTTTGCTCACTCAAGCGTAACATTTCGATAGCTGTTTAGGTGTCCTTTGATAGGAGAGACCCTAAGCTATCCACATGCATGAAAATTTCATGAATATATTTTGAAATATTCATCAGGGGAGACTTTTTCTAACTGTCAGCTTTTTACGGCTCTCAAATTTGTTAATTCCAGCCAGCACAAAATACTAGTTCTTGTCAAGTCTGGATTTTGCACCCGTTCGCAAAAGTCACTTTTGCTCACCCGAGAGCTTAAAATATTGCCATATATTTTGGTGTCATTTGATAGAAAAGATCCTAATCTATCCACAGGTATGAAAATTTCCTACAAATATTTTAAATATTTATTTTGGGGGACTTTTTCCAATTGTTAACTTTTTTGGGAAGCACTTTACATGTATCTGGAAAAACAATATAAAATCACAAACTGGAATCTCCACCATTCCTAGTTTTGCCCAAACTGCTTTGACAGCATGCATGCATGAATATTCAAAATGTTGTCATTTGGGCCCTCAAATCCTAAATAATCTCACCCAAAACTTTAAAATATCGAGTCTCACGTTTCATGAGTTCTGCGAATTCTTCCCAATCGTGGGTAGATGTGAAATCATTAAAATACCCAAATAGTACGACATCAATAATCACTGCCTCTCCACACTCTGATATTATCATTGTCGGAGTAGCCAAAGCGACTTCTACCTTTTCCAAGTAATAATAACAAGCAATACAACTACACATCCTACTATCCGTCCATCTGTGACGTAATATATCCGTATCCAATAACTCGAGAAAGCCGTTTTTAAAAGGTTCAGCCCAGAAACGAGCATTTTAAAGGCGCTCTGACCTTTCCAAAGCGTACGACATCAAACCAGTCTGGCTATTCACTAGGATAACAAGTGAAAGAAATCTTGTGGAAATGAAATTTAAAGATAAGAAATGAACCGCCCATGAATATTTAACGTCTGGAGTTAAGTGACTCAGCATGATTTTGAGAGAATGTAAGAAGGTTAATACATTAAAATATGGTCAAGGAGGTAAAGAGGGGAGAGGATTTGTTTAAGGTGGAAAACAAAAGTATAAAAGTGGAGTTTTGTGAGGCACAAACTGGGCGTTGTGGCGTGCGCCTGTAATCCAGTTGAAGTTATAAACTGATTCAGCAGACCAAGGTTCGAGACTGAGTCACGTCTTGCGGATGGTGACGTAATAATCATATCTGATTGATACACGTCTGAAAAAACCCAGTTACACACACGCGCGCGCGCTATATGACCATAGAAAAGAATTACATGCATCAAATAAGCGAGAAATACAATTTAGGAGAAAATCATTGAAGAAAACTATAACGAAATGTAATGTATGAGGATAATAGCAAACAAGAGTGAAAACTTCGTTTTAGTTATGAAACATTTGATAATGACGATAATAATATTTTGGATTTTTATAGTGCCTATCATACATCTACCATGTCTGTAAACGCTTTTTGTATACATGTATATCATTACCTGGGTTACAGTTCAAAATACTGTAAGGGCACGGACGAAATGTCATAACAAATGCACTTCCCATTTGATCATAACGTACATTTCGTCCGTTGACCTTTTGTCTTAATAGTCAGAATGTCACAATGACATCATCTCACAAATGATGACGTCACGATAAATACCGACCCGCGTTCATCAACTTTCAATTACAGCGTCGTTAGATTGAAGCAGTGGTCGCCATAACTTTGAATGTAAAGTAGCCTTTGCAGGAAATTCAAAATCCAGAATGGTCTTCATATATGATGTATGTGACCAGGGCACTTTGGGGTAAAAAGTGCAGGTGAATCAAGTGATTTTGATAATTTGCACTTTTCCATGGAGACATGATAGCCTCAATAAAAAACATAAAATGAGAGATTTTTAGAGCAGTTACATGACTGTAGTGAATGACTTTGGAATCTAGAAATAGTGGGAATAGCACTTATAGATTGAGAGGCAATTACAGTTTTTTTTCTCGTAACTTTCTCCTTAAAAGATGGACTCAGTAGGCGGGCTCAAATAAATATTTTCTCGCTTGAGCCGTAGAAGACCTCTTTCCACGGAATGTCATAACATCCGAAAAACCATGCACATTTTAAACGCCACGGGTTGGAACAGTGGGGAAAATACTGTGAAAGTATAGACAATATCTATAAGTCATTTACCTAAAATATATTGCTAGAAATCTGACTGGAGTTAGCTATGAATGAAACCAGGAACTTATCAATTTCGGATCGGCTAGGTGTCACTGATAAGTTACTTTTTACATATAGTCTTATAGATCACTCATTATTTTACTTTACCTGATGTTAACCTTAGTTCATTTGATATTTGTATTTGTATTCAACACGATCGTAAAGACTTTCGAAATATCAACCTTAGAAAATTAATAGCTTCGTCAATCATCTATTGAAATATACAATGACTTATCACGTAATCCGAACATGATTTCTATGGGATATGCAATAGGGTATTAAAATTGCCCTTGAGTTGAATTTTCGAAAGTCTTTGCTGTCGTGTTATCATACTAATATCTAAAAAAATATTGATATGTTTGGCTTCCAATTAAGTATGTGCATGGTCATTACAATTGAAGTAAAAGTGTCTGCTGCAATAAAAAAAAAATTTTAAAAGTCAGAAAATTTGCAACTTGGTGTTAGTCTAGCACACACAAAAAATAACTTGATGAATATGTGGAATGACCTCTCGTTGAATGCACTTTCTTTCCAGTCCCAGCTGCACATATACCTATCTCATCTTGTTCCAGGTATCGTCAAGATTCCTCAAGAAACCAGGTTTAGTTGGTTATGATGCTGATGATGAGAAAGAAAGTGGATACTTTATTCTTGCTCATCATGACATGGGAGGTCTTTTATGCGTATTTGCCTAGAGCTGTCCCAGTCTAAACGTCAATTGCTTATGTTGGCGATCGCGAAACCTGAATTAATTTCCGCCCAGAAAAGTTACGGCGCTTTAACGTTCGATTTCTATAATCCGTCCAGTACTACGACTAGTCTTCATCACCAGTTCCTTCTATCTGAACTGTATTATTATTTACTTGCAGGAAAATAATTTCTACATTTCATATGACGCACATTTTCAAAGGAAATAAATATTAGTGCCTCATTTTGTTTTGTAAACTTCTGCATCAATGTACAATACAAAATGTACGGTTGATTAACTTGGTTTCAGTAAGCGGTCTAAGGTGTTTCAAATCACAATCCATTTGGAGATAATAATGTTTGACAAAAGAAGATAATTTCGACCTGCTATAATGATGGAATCGATAATTCCTCCTATAATGTCGATTTTTAAAAGGAACTCTCGCAGTATGGCTGTCACAAAAAAATCACAGTACGTTGATGTTAACATGATAAAAGGGAAGTCAATCCGGAATTGCAAGAATATCACTGTGGATACATAAAATCACAGCAAAAGGAAAAAGTAAATGTTTCAAATTCAGATTTGGAGGTAAACAATAGCTGAACCAAGTTCAAGCTCATCTCGACATGCTCAAGTAGAAATGGGACTGCATTTCAAAAAAATAATTCTAAATAATTGTTTATTATGCAGTAAGATGGGCTGTTTAGACAAACGAAAACGCCCTGGAAATCACATTTAATGCAAAGTACAGCTCAAATTTACACGTACGGGAACGAGTGTTATGTACGTGGTCGGGACTATGTCTTGACTTCCTTTGCTTTATTTTCTGACATTCTCATTTATTGAAAACTTCCTGCTAAGCTCGTTTTGGCAGATATATATTTTTTCGTAGTCTTGAACAGTCAGTGATTGATGCATTCGATTATGTGAGAATTTATTTTCTGTCATTACTAGAATTCAGAATTACCTTTTTATTTGATTCAAACCACATTTTGTGGGATAGCGAACTGACGATTTGTCGTTGCAATAGTTAAATTTATAAAAGTTTTCAAAGTGGTACCAGTAATGCAATGTATCAAGTAATCAAGTGTCGACAAACAGATATTTACAACCATTCCACTACGACTACTTTTTTATGCTGCAGGCTGCCGGAGAAGACTATTCTCTCACACTGGTCTAGGTCCCGTGGTACATAGCCTGTTTAAACAGTGCTCTCGTTTTCCCCACCTTTTTCATTTTCATTTTTCCCTAAAGATGGTGGTCATGTCTCTGTATTTTGTCTAGGGCGTGTTGGAAAATTAATGTCGAGTTTGTATATTTATATTTCCATCAGAGTTAATCATCTCCCTCTCCGACTGAAAACCGATTTCATCTTAATTTTACGAGTATACCAGGGAGATTAAAGGGATTCGGTAACTTTGTGGAGGCTTGATTTAATAAATCGTTGAATTTTGATATCTGTCTTGTATAATGATGTTCAGAAGGATAAATGAATAACCAGGCATAGAAAGGTTTTCAAATATATAATGCTATTATTGAGATATCTATGACTGAATACTCCCATTTACGAAAGCGTATGGCCATACGCTTTAGTCTAACACTGAGTCTGTGGGGGAAAATGAGTCTGGCATTTCCGGTCATTTGCATATGTTTACTTTTGTGAAGCACATGATGATTTTGAAGTGCTTTTTTTTTTTTCCTGGGCTTCATTTTTACACCACATTACATACACTGATAGCATGTAAGGCCAGGCAGCTCAGATTTTATCAAGCCTCTACAAAGTTACCAAATCACTTTAAAGGTTACAGGATGATGATTATCCTTTACAGTAAAACATGACGAGCTTGCTTCTTCGTTTACCCTATTCTATATGCATTGACAACAAAATGTAAGTTGGTTGAAAAAAGATTCATTCTACAAAAAAGTTAATTTTTCGTTTAATCCTCCCAAAGAAAGTATAACAAAATTAAATTGTTTTGAAGAAGTATAATTTTTGAAAGGTATTATTTGAAATAGGAAATTTAGATTAGAATAGATTTAATCTAAACATTACAGTATGAGGTGAGTTTTAATGGGAAAAGTATTAAGTATGATTTCCTCTTTTTCTTCTTTATATATTGGACAAAAATTGAGTACAGGATTGGTCATTTTACTTACAGTAACAGAAATGCAATTTACTTTCATGTAAATAGCCTTAATTTTGTCGAAGGAAGCACCAAGACATAAATATTCTCTCATGACAGCCAGTGTGGAATTCGTTATCATAGAAGTGTGCTTGTGGTGATCCCATTGTAACCCTACTGGTCAAAGTGTCATCATGTTCTTGCGGTCAAGACGTCAGAAATTAGTCGTTACCTGATCATTGACAGAGGAACAGGAGTCATAAAGGGTGCAATAAGCGACCAATGGAAAGGAGTTTCCAATCACCTTTCCTTTCTCTGGAGTTGGACGAATTGATGAGACATTTGAGCCTAAAATTTACGGCGCCGTTTGTATGACCGAGAGCGGATTGTAAACGGTAAAAGCAGTGCAGGTGTGACCGGTAATACAAGCTATGAAATGGTCAAAGCACTTCTCGTGAAGGGCTTGAGTATCACTTGGCGTATCTGTCTTTCCTTCCGGGCATTCGCTCACTGCTTGGTGACCGTTCATTGGTCACGCAGGGCAATCACGTGCTAATGAATTCGATGTAAGCGTATGCTATGAAAGGAAATGGCGCCACTTAAAGTATCGCAATCGATTGTGATTTACAAAGTCGAATTTAATGTGCATGCTTTGGGTTTGGGATCTTTTACAAATGTAAAGTACACATGTCTTAATTTGTCACGATGAAATGTACGCTTCTGCATGCTTCTGAATACATGTGTATTATTCACTCTAACATGTCTAAGGAAACTATATACAATAAAAAACTATTTTTAAAAAATTGTTTATACATTATGACAGAACATAATTTGTTTTAATCTCATTTTGATTTGGCTTCCTGTGTTTAATAGTGCTTTAGTGTTCAAAAATTGTGATTGCATTTTTTTTCTTCGATATAGTCACCTGGCATGAAAGAACATACCTATCTCTTGATTTAAAAAAAATCAGCTGGTGTACTGCTACTCAAATGAACAACGTATATAGAAAACCATAAGGAGTGTTTTCTTTTCGTGACAACAGTTACAGTAAGCATAAAATAAAATACTTAAATTTGTACTGTAAAATTTTGTTTGTTGCTATAACTAGTTTATTTTCAATTGGGCTTACAAGTTGTCTGTCATCTTTTTAAAAAAATTCTTAATACACTGTATAACGAACTTACCTATGGGAGTATCAAAATTACAGTATGATCGAAAATATCTACTATATATACAATATTACGAGATAATAGAATTAAAAAACAGAGGTGATTAAAATACACCACAAATGATTAGAACAACCAATCAAAGAAATTAAAGTATTCTACACAAAAACAAGAGTCCGTTGACGTGACACAGAGAGTGAAATAAATGATTGCGCAAAAACACCCACGTAAAGGTTGAGGAACTCGCCTTTAAACTTTCGGTGAGTCAATATTCACATTCCATCGCAAATATCATTGTCACTCTTCATGATTCCCTACACTGGAGCATGGGAATCTCTAATACACGATCATGTCCCGGGGCGCTTCGGGGGGATAGGGATGGGGGGCTCACGTACGCCCTTTTGTGCAAAACAGTGGAGCGTGTTTTGTATACTCGCCGCTGTTATGACTTTTCATTAGACTCATTCATATACCTCCCTCCCATGTTTAAAGTATGATATTAATGTGCATATAATGCTTTGTTGATTACCGATTATATTGATGCCCTTATAATCCCTGATATATAATAAACTATGCTTGTTGATAAGCAACCATTGGATTTAACCCTTTTCGTCGAAAATTGGATTAGATGAAAACATAAAAATTAGAGAAATATATTAGTGAAAGTTTGAGATAAATCGGAAATAAAATAGGAAAGTTAAGAGTTTTTCAAAGTGGAGATCAGGGATTCTCGCATTGGTAGTAGGGCCATGGTGTGTAATGTCATACATGAAGAATTTTCCCATTAACTTTGCTTTGCACAGGAAATTACTCAAAGTATCCCTTTTCTCAACTCTTTTGGTGAAACAAAGATTGTTTTCTTTTTAATACGGGAGGACATGTAAAACTGTGTTACCCATAATGTGTCCTGGACAAGAATTCTGTTCTACAGTGAAATTTGACAAACAGAGAATTTGGGTTAATTTTTAGTACATACCAAATGGTAAAGTTCTCCAGGTATGACATCACACATAGTTATCACATTGTCAACAGGAGATTCCCCATATCATTAGATATCTTAGCTTTCAAAAATTCAAAACTTTCTTATTCTTCTTTTATGAATTTTCTGTTTCAACTCAATTTACTTAACTGGTGATGCAAAGGTCGTGGGTTCGAACCCCGGCACGGCACTTATCACCTTGAGCAAGGCATTTTATCTACATTGCTTCTCTCAACCCAGGTGTCTAATGGGTACCTGGTAGGATGCGAACGTCATCATTGTGGCTGGAATAACATAATTTAGTGCACCTGTAAAATGACCGCCAGACTGGAATGCTCCCAAAGGGAGCGAAGAATGTGCAGTGAAAGTGCAGAATCGTCACTGAATTCAATGACCGAAGAAATATATAATACACTGGGTGAATTCAAGTTCGGTGTTGAAAGCTGGTGTTGGTGTTGGGGCAAAACTAGCACCAGCCACAACACCGAACCTGATATGAAGCTGGTGCTGCGATTGACTTCACTAGGTGTTGAGCTATCAATAATGTGATTGGTGTTATTTTTATAAACCCGAATTCGGTGTTGAGGCTAGAATCAGCAGCCCAATTCACGCTCTCAACACCAACACCAACACCAACACCGAATTTGAAATCACCCACTGTAAAAGCGCTTTGATCGGTTACTTAACTGGGAAGGTGCTATAAAAAAAAAGAAACTATTATTATTATTTTTGAAGTTTCAATGGAGGGTTAATTATGTGGAGTTGGTAAGTGAGGATTTATGTCGAACCAAAGTGCACTAGCACCTTGACTGAGCAACGTTCTACCACTGAGCCACTGAGTTGAATATCCACTATGGGAGACGGATAAAAGACCAGTGAGTCATGATAAATGTATCTACATTAAATAAAGAAATATTATGTTTTATAGCCAGAGATTATTTTGACAAGCGCTTGTCATCCTCCTGTCATATCTTAAGCACATTAATGATTGACCTGTCACCTATACCAAGATATCGATAAATCACAGCTGACTGCTCTCATCATTCTCATACAACATCACGTTACCATGGTAACATCGCTTACGGGAAACCAGGTGGAATCAGGGAGACAATGAGGAAGTAGAGGAGGTTGGTAACCAGTGTCTCTCTGAATACTGATACACATTTTGTATTTTTAGTTAAGAGATCAAACAGAAATCTGAAACATTCACGTCAATCAATAACCCTTTGCAAAATGTCGCGCGTTTTGAATTCCAATATTTTAGAAAAAATAGCATTTTCTTATAGTCCTTTTGATGTTTCATTGTTGAAAATGTGGAATTCTAATTTATATAATGTAGATCGAATGTTTCCCAAACAAATATCAGACAGTAGAGGCATCGTATCCGAGTGGTTAAACACACTCGACTGGAAATATGAGGATCGTGGGTTCGATTCCCGGTACGACACTTATGCCCTTGAGCAAGGCATTTTTAAAATTATCTACATTGCTCTTTTATCGTACATTAAACATGTTAAATAAATTGTGTTTGGCATATTAATACGTATGTGAGTGTGTTTCTTTTTAAAAATCACAATAATACTTTTACCACTTACTTAAAAGTACATTATGTACAGCTGAATGTCACGACCCCCCCCCCTCCCCCTTCCCTCCCCCCCCCCCCACAAATTTTCTTTTTTTAAATACTATTACAATGAACACATTCCTGTAAACACCAAAATCAACTGGGCAAATTTGTAGATAAATCATATCTCAATATTCTTCTCCAGTTTCTGAATATAATTATATTTGAATTTGATAGGTTAGGTGAGAAGTTATTTCTTATCCACCAAGTATTATTCAGATGAGTTTTTTACTCCTTTATTGATATTCATATTATTAATTTTCATGTCTTTTTGTTTTGTTTTGTTTGAGGAATTGTATATTAAATGGTAATTAAACCACGGGTAAATGATATACGATATCTCTGAGTTATTCCGAGCAGGAAGTTTATCATCTAAAGCACAGTTTGACTCACGCAGTCGTTAAATAAAAGAACACCGACCCCGGATCAAGTTTTGTTTGATTTGTTTGCAAATATTCTAGCTCTGGGCAAGTGCTAGAGATCACACTTGAGTTTTTAAACTTTTGAATGGAACTATAAATGCACATGTGATATCATGAATCGAAGGAATTTTCAAGGTTTTTGTTTCCCGCCAATGGCAACGACCTTGCAGATGATTCATATTTTTGGTTACTAACATACGATCTTGTTAACAGATCTGCTTCAGGCTGCCATTATCTGCATTATCACAAAAAGCAATGCAGGGAATCTTTATCTTTTTTTCAAGCATGTACTTTAATTATTTTAAACAAGCTTTGCGGACGATTGTTTCAAAAGGGCAACTTGGAAAGCCTGCCAAAGATTAATCTGGCTTGGCGACAAGTTTTAAAACAAAATAATGGGCATGAACTCATCACGACATCAGACAAGAAGACTGTATAACTTTTAAATGCACAAAAAGAGGTATGGTTTATTTTATTGAGGCACCTGCATTTTTCCAGGTTTGCAATAAGGGGGTGGGGTGATTGCAGGAAATTGTCCAGAAAAATGACTTTTAAAAGTATTGCCTGCCTTTAACTGGATCAGCGGCGGCGGGGTGGGGGGGGGGGGGGGGGGGAGGTAGTGGTCTCCCAACACGATTCTTTTTTCGTAAGGGGGTCACGCCACTTGATTTTTCTGGTATGAGAGTACAAACAAACTGCAAGGCTCATTTCATCTCACAACACGCAGCTAATCAGATACATAATTTTATTCGAATCAACTTCGTTACAATTGTAAGAAATTGGCGTCTACGTTCGGTTTATAATAATATAGATGTATATACACCTGCTTATTTCGCCTTGACATAAGTGGTTTGCACCTGTTTGGTATTTAACATGTAAGTTATCTTATAGACCAGATAATTACGCTTCCACAATCTGTCAACATGGTCAAGGTAGCAGAATGAATGATTGCAGAAATCATTCATTCTGCATATGTACCGGTTCACCATATTTATCTCACACAACAGACCAATATTTTACCAACTGAAAACTCTAACAGTATTCGACATCAATTCACTACAAAGTTTACTGTTCATATTTAAGTATCTATATGACTTGCTCCCTCTTTCATTTCAAAACTTTTATGATTTAAATAACACCATTCACTCCTACCCTACTCGCAATTCCTCCAATTTTCATCTAGTCAACCCAAAGTTACTGATTGCCCATAGATCAATAAGACACCATGGTCCCGACCTATGGAATTCTCTCCCAGAATTCATTAAATCCTGTTGTTCCCTTTACTCATTTAAAGCCAAAGTTAAAACGATGTTACTATCTGAATATACAAGGTAAAATTTCTGTGTCAACTCTTCATCATCATCATCATCATCATCACCGTAATCATCATCATCATCATCATCATCACCATCATCATTCCATCATCAACATCATCATTAATATGCTTTTAATTTAGGATTTCAATTATCCATTCTGCTTATTTAAACATGTTTTAGCTATTTCACAATATTTGTCTGGGGCTGCCATATTCTCAAGCAAATTGATTATAATGGTAGTTCTTCTTCCGCAAATGACTTTATATTTGATAAATTACAATAATTTGACAATTTATCATTTCGTGTTTGTTTTTGAAAAATGATTGTTACATATACTTGCTATTCATGATTTATTGTCAAAAAGTACTTTTGTTTTTTATTTTATATATGTTACCGAAAAATGTTGTACTTATATGAATGCAGAAGAAAATAAATCAAATCAAAAATACATCATAAAAGAAAGAAGTATGCTAATTTTATAGGGAGAAAGGTGAGTAGTAAAGAATGAAACAACACGTATACAAATTACGTAACCATAACATAATGTCGTCATAGACCAGTTCGCAAAATGTATTCAGATATAATGAATATATTTGAACATTTACAATTCTTCCCAAGAGAAGAAAGATGGACTATTTCATTCACCTGTTACTAACAATAGTCATAACCAACGTGCACACACTAGTTACTGCGTTTGACAAGCATTATAACGACGAGTGGCCCGAGGCACGAATAAGATGTTAATATTCTTAAAGGAGGAGATGTGTAAAAATAAAAAAAAATAAATAAATGAGTTGGGAGTCTGCTTGCATTTATAAATCATGTGAAAAGTAAGTTAGTTTCTATATCAAACATAAAGATTATGAAGCGATGGAATAAAGTGGAACTTACCTTGGCGTATCTGTAAACGGTCATCTATGATATTGGAGGATCCAAGACGAAATTCGTCAATTTTTTTCCTCTTAAATGAATCCTACTCACGCCAACACCACCACTCTGTCTCTCTAAAAAGCAACGTCCTTCAAACTCCGATTCGATCCAAAACTCTCCCGCGATCTATCGAATGAGACGAAGGAGGAGGAAGAAGCATCAAAAACAAATATCCGTAGGGCAGTCGTCAAGAAATTTCTCTTCCTCTCTACAAAAAGTCCTCCTCTGAAAATGGCGGCAATATTTTCCTCCCAAACAGTGGTGATGGTCTGAGAAGAGGGGATAAAAGAGAATAGCATGAGATGAAGATGGGGGATGAGGAATGGATGTTGCATAGAGAAGGTTGTTTGGTGCTGGTGTCTGAATGGATGAGAGAGAGGGAGGATGATGTGATATTGGTCGAGGAAGGGAAGATGAGTGGTAGTTATCTTGAGATGAGTGATGGAACGTTCCAGTCCTCTAGATTTCCTGATACATCCTTATCCTCATCCTCGTCCTCATCCTCTCTCTCTCTCTCTCTCTCTCTCTCTCTCTCTCTCCCTCTCTCTCCCTCTTTCACCCCTCTCTCTCTCTTTCAATAGTTCCAATATCACTTAAAAATAGACAGTATGATTTTGGAAAGATGGTGCAGGGTTCTTTGAATCACCATATGGTAGGAGAATGGTGTCCAGAGATTATGATCATATCTTGATCAAACACTCTCAATTTACCTGTGGAGAAATCACGAAAACGAATTCCTAAAGAAAGTAATACAGACTCCTATCGACAACATCTGAACTATAATGAGGAATAAGAGACAATGTAGTCGATGCAGGAGCCTAAAAACGACACTTTTACCAGGAAGTCTGCCACTTTGATTATCTATCTTGAAAGTTCAATCACTTATAGTTCGTAAACGTATAGTTCGTAGAATTGCAAGTCTCTGTTTTCATTCTCATTTTCATATAATTACTTTAATGTAATCTTCACTGTTGTTATTTTTTTCTCACAACTCAAATTGTGATGCTCTTTATTTTGCTTATAATAATCGAAAATGTTCCAGCACTTACTTTCGTTGTCAATTGTTTTTTTTTAAATATATATTGCTAGTTACAAAATAGTTATTGTTATATACTTTCAAAATGAAAATTAAATTAAATAAAATTTAAATCTAAATCTGAAATTTAGAATGGGTGACCCTTAGGGTTTCGGTGATTTATTTTGCCTGCCCCACTCCTGGCAACTTGTCATTACACTTCGCGGATCAAATTTATTTATTTTCAGCCTTCCTGTATTGTATTATTTGTGCTTCTTTTTAATTATCCCTTATGTATTTTGATTAGCCAAATAATAATAAAAATGATAATGATAAACCTTTCTAATTGGCAACATGATATGCCACAGGTATTTTACATGTATGTAACAAGCAAGGCATAGACTTAAGGTAAGATTAAAGTATGATTACTGGAAACATTAATTTCAAGTTCCGAATTTAAAGGCCAACTAAATTGGAAAAATGTTGTTCGTGACTCTAAAACAAAGTCATACGCGTAAAAATATGACAAAAATATATTCACAGATATCCACATGAAAACGAATTCAGATTATGTCACACAATTTATGTGGGAAAGTATATCTTGAGTATGACATCGTTATGATTTGAATAATGTAGCATGAGTTAAACACTAATAATATCATTGAATGAGCATCTTACCAGAAATTGGCATATATAATCTGCAGTATGAAAAAGTAAAGTTTCGTTAAAAATGAATGTGGCTGAAAGGAAAAACATAAAATATATTAATTTTGCTTTACTTACATTTGCTAATGCAACGTCATGTGTCAAAGGTCATCGACCATGTCACTTAATGAATAAGAGATACTTTGCAAATTGAGCTGAAGAAAATGGAATTACGTTTTTGAATAGCAAGAAAATACTTTAAAATTAAAATTAATTGATAGACTGATGTCCGAGATGTACCAAGTAAAAAAAAAGAAAGAAATATTTATTGTTTATAATTGATTTAAAAGAAAGCTTTTTAAAAAGCAGGTAAAAGGAGGATTAGTCCTTTTATTTTTTAAGAAATTTAATCTTTATATACTTACCAATTTGAGACTGTTGTACAGCCTAAGTTTTACAATAATGGCTTTCAGTGAACAAATACAGTAATCCAAATTATTATTGTCAATATGCAGAGATGAATAAGATGTCGACACGCGCGGAAGGATTTGACCGATTGTGAGAAGATACTTTCAACCGTTTTCAAGTGTTAACCTTATATTATGGCAAAGCTGACGATTATAGATATTTACTCCAACGATACTATGAGCGTCATCTGCGCGGATCCCGCACGCACCGTCGCGGTGCATCCTTCGTGCATCCCTTTTCCCGCCCAAGAAGATGTCGTCAGCGAACGAGCGATTCGTTTAAGATTGTAACGGACTTAAGTGGTTGTGACGTCGAATGATCGACTTGGAAGCTGACTTCTACATCATTGCTACAACGAGTTTGTCTTATAAGGGCATGTTATAAAAAGCTATAAGGGTATCAGGGGTCTATTCTCAATGTTGCTTGTATACTAAATAATCGGCTTATATAGAATTTGCAGTATATTTTTTTTTTTCTGTGTCTCTCTCTTTCTCTCCTTCCGTACCTTTTCTCTCAATTTTAAACCACCTCATCTGCAATGGCAAGAACATATTCGTCTTTCTATCTTCGCCTATTCCACTTAACTAATACCGGCTCACTGTATACATTTAAAAGCAAATTCAAAATATCCCTCTGAAATACTTACGCAATCCATCCTATGGCTCCCTAGTTATGTACTGTACCCCTCGTCTCTCCCATTTTATTATTTTTCTCTTTTTTTAATGTTTTCTTAAGATCATCTCTCATATAATGTAATAATGTCAAAGACTGTTTTTTGTTTATTTATATCTACAATATTACGAGCCTAGTTTCTTACTAGATTCCTTATATTTCACGCCAAAATTGTTTGTCTTATCCCAACTTTAAAATGATGGAAAAATTGATCTGTGTCTTTGTATGTTCACTTGCATTTTTTTTTCTTCTTTTGTTGAAATTATTGAAGATATATTCCAATATCATTGTAAGAATGCAACGGTCATTGTTTAAGGTCCATTTATGTGATTTGAAATATGAAATAAACTGAAACTGAAACTGAAACTGATATATATTTTCAATTTATTTATTTTCTTATAAATCGTTACTTCTTTTCAATTTAGTATTTAGATTTGGTTCTTGTGTGGCAAAGATGGTGCAAAGCAAAAACAATGATTTGATTTTATTTGGAAAGAAAATTCACTTAATATCAGCGTATTGCTGTCGTCGTAAAATGATGCATGACTATCATGCTATTATGTTAGGGCCGAAAAAAGTAATCACCAAGTTGGTTGTTTTTATTAAAAATTCATAGGTATGGTCACATGTAAGTCCGGTTAAGAAACGCATTTGAGTATTAATGAATTAAGTTAGAATCTTGACAATAACATCAGTAACATATCTTTACATAGTTCTTGAATGTAAATCATATCAGCCGATTTCGACAAAAGAAAAAAAAATCAAATTTCAAAATCTATTACATTCAAATTTCATTTTGCGCGAAATTTGTCACTTACAAATTCTTTCAGAGAGAATACAACATACCTCCTATGTTCTAAGCTTTTGCCCGGTGACTTTGCCCTGTTTATATATATATATATATATATATATATATATATATATATGTGTGTGTATATATATATATATATATATATATATATATAATTGTAAGGAAATAACATATACAACAGCTTTGGCAACTCTTGTGGAAAAAAATACAATGTGAAAGGAAATGAGAGAATAATGGTTGCGTAACTTAAATCAAATTTCCACAGAGTTGTCCTCCCTTTTTGAAATTTTTGCAAAGGTTGAAAAAAATGTCTCCGCAGGGAATCGAACCCTGGCTTAGAACGCCAATGCCTTAACCACTAGACCACGAAGACAGGCCAGTGGTTTCGGCGACACCAGATTCAATTGACCGACAGATTGACAAATCTTCAACCTTATTAATTAATTCCTTTGTTGGGGGCAGGGGACAGCTCTGGTGAACTTTGATTTAAGTTAACGCAACTTTATTCATTTCCTTTCACATTATATATATATATATATATATCATGTGTATGGAAAACATTCTATATTCCTGCATGCTTCCGATACACCACGACTTAACAAATACATAGACATGTATAATCTAATAGATTGAATAAGTTGTTTCTCAACAACAATAAAAAAATTATTGTGATTGTGTATAAAGTATTAATAATTTAAAAGATGTGAGCATGCATGGATCAGGCCGCATTTTATTAGGAAGTTGCTCCAGACCTATATCAATTAAGATTTATATTTTTTTCATCATAAGAAATCAAATTATTTTCTACTGTTCAGTCTTCATTTGAAATAACAATGAGTGCTTAATTCGAATCCTCCTCTTCATCCTTTCCATTCTTTTCTCCTTCCAATCTCCTCTTCTCTCTCGTCACAAAATTTTGCGTTTTAGGAATAAAACAACGTTTTTAAGAAATAGTAGGAAGAATAGAAAGGAAAAAAGCACGAAGACGAACTTAGCACAAACACACGTATGTTGAGAGATAATGATTTATGTTTTAACCTAAATCTCTATCAGGTTGAACGGAAAATAAGAGCGTAAATTTGATCAGCTGGCCTCGCATCAATAGAATGTAATTTGATTTGGTTGAATCGGCAAGCTTGCACAGACCATGTCATGTTTCCATCTTCCTTACATAGAAACAAGAAATGCCGTTTAATACAATGAATACTGCTCCATCTGCACGAGTTCTTGGGAAATTTTAATGTTTTTTTTTTTTGTTTGTTTTTCGTTTTTTGTTAAATATATCTTGACGAGAAGGTTCAGTTCTGGTAAAATAATTTATGTTCTTTCTCTTTCGTTTTGAAGAATATTATAGGAGAAATCGCACCTGAAAAGGATTGCTCTTCAAATGTTCTCATATTCGAAATAATGACGAGAAATAGCTGAATAGTTTCAGCCATACTTTTATTCCAGATGTGTATAGTATAAAAACGATTGTGTGTACGTGCATGTGACTTTCAGCAAGATTCAGTCAATTTCCTGTCATTTTGATTTTGATACCCAAACTTTACTGTATACACCAATTATCATGTTCTACCTAATCAACCTTTCTGAATTGCTTTCCAACAGTTCCTTTCACAAAACAAACAAACAAACAAATTTGGTTGAAGAACATGGGATATACGTCACTTATCTTGAATATATGCATTTTAAGGTCAACTTACCTTACTAATCTAATCTTTCCATTATTCGTAATTCCATGTTAAGCTGACCTTACTTGGACTTATATGTACCTGGATTACACCATTCAGTAATGATACTAATATCATTCTGTCTTCGTGATGCGTCTAATTATCTACGAGGTCACATGGGCCGCAGAATCGGGGGCTGCAGCACCCCCCCCCCCCCCCCACTTTTTTGAGTAGACACGTTAAAAAAAATCTCGGATTAAAAGGCTCGAAATTTGTCATTAATGAGTGAAATAAGATCGGCCCCCAACTTTTAAAAACGTTCCGCGGCCCCTGCGTCACTAAGCACTTATATACAGATATACTATTACCCCTGTCATCGGATTCAAGCTGGCCCACACACAATGTATGCACCTTCTCCACTCCCTGGGGAACATTCCAGACATGAGCCTCTTTACAGGCGCTCGCTATCCTAAACAAACCACAATGTCTTTAGCAGTTATCAACAATTGAGAGTTTGGGGTTTTTATATAAACCTAAACATTCAAGGAAGAAAATGATATTCAAGAAAGGTTCCAAGCCATTCTCTATTTATTTTTCCTTGAAAAGGTTTAAATACAACAAAAAAAACCACAAATCATGAGGGCATTCAATTTTCATAAATATTTAATCTAAGTGGTTACAAATTGATTTACGTTTTAATTTTCCTAATTTGGTAATGTTTCGGCACCTTTGAAGAGGGCAGTGCAAGAGAATGCCCATGAGGAACAAATTTCCAAAACTATTAGCTTAAAGAAGGTAAACGGGGACCAAATTTAGGAGAATAAGGGTTTGCTGGCATAATCAATCATTCCAACTAATGATGCTGATCCTTATCTTGTTTTTTTTTTCCTTTTTTGTTGTTGTTGTTAATTTGCCATAAATAAAAACAAAACATAAGGGTCTTATTAGTCCAGGGAATATGTTGATTCAAAACGTCGGACCCATTATTTCTGGCCCCATTCACCCTGATGACCCTATTTTATGGTAACATTAATAAGAGCAGGGGAAAATGTTTTCGTTCCTCTCTTATTGTCTAATTAGATTACTGCCTTGGCATTTCCCCAACCATTCATTTAATTCGTTCTTCCCAACATTCACAACCCCACTTGCTTATTCAATTATTTTGATTTTTTTTTTAGTACTCATTGTTTTAAACATATTTTTGTGTACTCATTTAAAATTGTAAATTAGTAGCCTCGTATCCGAAATTAAACATCGATCAAATGCAATAATTTAACTGTTTTAAAAAAGAAAAAAATAGACAAATTTAGTGGTCTTTTGACAGGACTGAAATTGGCCAGAAGAAAAAATCTGAGCTCTCCCAACAGCACTAAAATTATTTCTCTCTAATACTCTCCCTCTATCTCTTTTGTTTTTTTTTCTCTCTCTCTCTCACACACACACACACACACACACACACACACACACGCACACCCACATACACAAACATACACACACCCACACCCCAAACACATGTTTTTCTACTTACCTAAAATTATATTTACTTCCTTTCTTAATCTTTAGATAGAATCAAAAAAATGAATTAATCGATCAAGAATGAGTTGAATATAATTCGGAAAACAAGACTAGTCAGATATTGCATATTGTGCTACTGATCAACACCGCCCCTACCCATCACCCTCCCCCCCCCCCTCTCTCTCTCTCTCTCTCTCTCTCTCTCTTTCTCCCTCTCTCTCTCTCTTTCTCTCTCTCTCTCTCTATATATATGTGTATATATATATATATATATATTTCTCGCTTTCTCTCTCTCTCTCTATCTCTCTATCTCTCTCTCTCTCTCCGCTCTCTTTGTGACCTTTGTCTCTTTCCGCTCTTCCCAACCCACGTCGTTATCACAAATCAATGTTGCCGTACTTTCGACTGTTATCGTTAGCACTTCACATAGTTTCAGAATAATCTAAACAAGCCTAATTAGAACCACTAGACATGGTAAAACATCTTAAGAACACAATTTAAATAACTGACATATGTCCTCTCAAACAGCAGCATGTTTTGGAATGTTGATTAAACACTTATCGTACAACCTACCTGATGTTTGGCAGACGATAACATAGACGTTGCTTTGGGCGCGACTGTTCGAAGAAAATCATTAGCACATATTTTGACCTCTTTGCTGTGGGATGAGAGTTATTTATCGACATGTTTCATCACTTGAGCAATGTTCATAGTTAGGCTACATCTTTTTTGCAAGGGAGGTCGACCCAGGCAGGATGGGGGAGGGGGGAGGGGGTGGAGCAAACACATTACTCGAATTAAAACGCTCCTCATATATACAACACCAACTAAGAAATTACTTATCTTATAGGGAAGGGGGCAACTGCTCCCAACTTCCGGAATCAGCGCCTTTGAGTGACAGCGTATTTTGTGGTGATTATTTTAGGCATACACATCATATTTCATGCAAATCGTATTTTTTCTTCTTCAAATGTCTTTAAAAGCATTTCATGAGGTCGCGTATTGCCCACCCTACTCTCTCACCCTCTCCCTCTCTTTTAATCCAATCATGTCTCCTTGTCTCTTCATAAGGCTGACCTTTTAATCTTGTTTCATGTTCAAACTAATCTTTTTTCTCTCTGTATATAATCCATCCTTATGTAACCCCTTCTGTCTCCATTTGGTTGTCTGTATGTCTGTCTCCATCCCTCTATCTCTATCCCATTCCACCCTTACCTAACACACTTCGCTTTCTTCACCTTACTCCGTTATCTTTCTTCTTTTCTAACAATAATTTGACATCACTCATTTGGCCTTGGCATTATTGCAAAATTAATTGGATACTTGCAAAGGCAGGCGGATGACCTTAGCAGGAAACTACGTTTGTGAACTCCGGACAGGTGCTTGGCATATTAATATTATTGATAGATGGGGCAGTCCTGTCGTCAGATAAAAACCCCGAGATACAGTCAATAAGAGGGGGAAATGAGAGAAAGATATATACAGGGATAGATAGATAGATAGATAGATAGATAGATAGATAGACAGATAGATATATAGATAGATATAGGTGTTATTTACGACAGAGAGAAAGAGAGAGAGAGAGAGTGAGGGATGGTTGGGAGAGAAGAAAACAAAATATAGACGAAAGGGGAAGAAATCACGGAAGAAAAAAGGAAGATGCAGAATGTAATAATGTTCAAAGATTAACTTAATGATACAACAGTTTCAAATCAACAGCTGAAATTTAGCCTTTATTTAAACCTATAGAGCATGTAACAGAGGGAGAAAGAGGAACGAAGGGAAAGAAAGAAACGTACAGGCAGTAAGGGATAGACACAACAGGAAAACAGGTAAAGGTGAGAAGATAGAAAGAGAGATTGGGATAGTTTGGGAGAGGGAGAGAGAGGGTAGAGAGAGAGAGAGTGAGAAAGAATGATGCAGAGACAGATTAAGAGAAAGAGATAGTGAGTGAGAGAGAGAGAGAGGGGTGAGAGAGGGAGGGGGTAGAGAGGATGAGAGAGGGAAAATGATTAGGAGAGAACAATTGTTCATGATAAGTCATGACCTCAATCTGTCTGTCTGCATTATCATTCGCAGGATGACGTTAAAAACAATGCTGCATGATATGACGTCATTTGCAAAGTGCAGTATAATAAGCTTATTTATAATCAATAGAGTACCCTCTTGAGGAATCGAAATATGGATAATATACGAATTAATGTATGTATTAACCATCTGTTCATTGTAATGTGTAATTTAGTTCTGTTTTTGCTTTGTTCGTGTTACTTAAAAGATTGTGTATAGTGCATATATGAGAGACAGAGAAAGGGCGAGAGAGAAATAGATGGCTGGAGACAGTCAGAAAGAGAGAGAGAGAGAGAGAGAGAGAGAGAGAGTGCAATTAAAACCAATGACATTTAGGATGACCCGTCGGTATAGCACTTTATATGGTGAAGAGTTTAGTTACATGTACTTACTATACGTCATCCAGTTATATCGAATGTTTATTAATAATTGGTATGTAATAAAGCTTTGTCCAAACTGGCAGAGACAAGCGTTTATGAAGTCACAGGTTTACAAACAGATGGTTAAAATATAGATTATAATTATGTATTTGAAAGAATTGTACGTACATATGCCGTAAAAATGTACACACTCATGTTTGTGACGTCATAGATCCATTCATGTTTATCTATTCTGTTTAGTATTGCTGTAGTTGTCAATTATCAGTTACTATGTTTTTTTGTTTGTTTTTTCTCTGTATGAAATGTAAACTCTAAAAAATATATTTGTATATATATTTGTATATATTTTACATACAAAATAAATATATGTACATGTAGGTACTGAAAAAAAAAATTAACAAAACAAAATAATCTTGCCAAAAGAATGGGTCTAGGCTCGGCTAGCACTTGTGCTAACTTGTAGTTCCAATTAACAACTCCACCTCAGTATTAG
>CM046840.1:34489472-34556268 GCA_025618425.1 Heliocidaris tuberculata
ACAGGTGTCAAAAACCTCTGACAAGCAAATCAAAAGAAGAGAGAGAAAGAAAGAAGTTTTCCCAAACTTGATCGGGAAGGTAAACAAGCACGTTTTTACTCTGATGTGTATTAAAAGATAAGACAAGTGGAGTCGAGCCGGGGGTGGGGGGGGGGGGGGGGGGGCTATTCCCCCTGGATCTGCCATGGAGGAGAATGACAGAAGAATGTCAAAAACATCCGTTCACTCCATCATCGATCATGACTAGATATTGTAAACATCGATAAATCAACATCCGTGTCGCCAATAGCAACCATCGAGTTCTCTTTCAATATTCATCAAAATACTTTGAACTCTACGTGCAGATGGAACGCGTGTAAATATATCAAATCTGGAAAATAGAAATGGCATGCTTTTCAATAAGAGCAAGAAAAAGAGTGGCATCTTTTTTCCATCTTGACTTTCTATAGCTAGAGCCTATCTAAAATCATCAAATACCTTCTAGTCATAAATTATCTTACAGAAGAAAATCAACCTTTCAATTTTCAACATAAATGATATTACAATCAATGCACTTTGTTTGTATTATCTTACTATTAAAACCACAATATATCTTACACCCTCAGACATTGATAACAATCAGTTACCTCATTAGATGTATTGCTTTATGAATTAATAAGATTTAAGAAACTAAACCTACAATTCAGTTTCTCTACCATGAAAAATATCGCTGATACTTCACTAAATAAGCATTTTGTTTTCCAAAATGCTGACACCAATCCTCCCTTTCATTATCTAGTAGATGCTAATAAAGACTAATATGCACTTTTTAAAATAAAATATTACACAATGTGAGGTCGTTATGAAAAGTAGGGGAGGCATAAAATAAATGAAATAGAAACACAGCATTCAATACTGATGTGTCATCCATCATAATCGTCGAGTATAAAACGATCAAGCACGGTGGTCACAGAGTTACCCTTTTCCATAGCAACCGCCCCACCTCGGCACTCATCATCAGAGATCTTCATAGCAACGGAAGAATGGAGGAGGGACCCTGGTATGACAGATGAAGAGGAAGAGACTCTGAGAGACTTGAGGGGCCATTGAATCGGAGCAGAGAAAACTCATTTATCACCTGCCAACATAAATGACACTTCATCTAAAATACGACGTTTGCGGAAGATAAATATTAAAGGTTTGGTTGCTGCTGTAATCACTGCTTCATCCATTTTCTCCATTCATTTTTTTTTTCAGTGAGTATCCAGTTTATTTACTATCGACAATAATCATTTCAATGCTAACAATGATAATTTAATACTTGTGGATTAAATCCATTACAGGGATGAGGAAATTGAAAATGAGCAGATATACCTGCTTAATGCTCAATTAGCTAAGAAAGGGCGACGAGAGTGGAAAATAATTGTTCGCACTCGGCCTAGCCTACACGAGAGATGTATGCCTTTCGCAATGATCAGTATCACCTTCCCAGAAAAAAAGAGAAAGAAATTATGGAAATATATAGCTGACATTAGCAATACCTGTGTTTTTCAACAATGTCAGCCTGCGTCAGTTCACTTAGTCGTTTTTTGTATTCTATCCTCATCTTTCTCTCTCTCTCCCTCCATCAAAATATATCCATCCTCTCTCCCTTTCTCCCCCCATGTATCACATTCATTTTTTACTAGTCAAATTTTCATCTAACTACATGAACTCTTCACCTTTATGATGTAATCCTCTACGAGACAGACTCCTATGTATGTGACGTGCAAAGGAAAAACAATATCTAATGTCCCCATCTCCTTTTCCCCCAAATTGGTGCAAGATCACCATATACATGTAGCTGACATCTCTCTTAATTATAACACAACATCGGATACATGAAACAGATTATTCACGGCCCAGGGCTGATGGATAGATTCTCTGGTCAAAACATGAATTTGGAAACATGAGAGCGAATGCCTTTCTCCATCTATCAAACATTCTCTTGAAGTATTATGGAAGGGGGGGGGGGAGATGTTGAATTTCGAAGAGGGACGGTGTGCTTACATATGGCTTATTTTCTGTTTCTGGTTAGCTCAGCTTATTGCGATACTAGTATGATGGGTGTGTTGACTTCATATCTTTACACATAGTACATTTAGTTTAACATTGCAATGCCTCAATCAGGAAGTATGAACGTGAAATTGGTATAGTTAAGCAAATCTTATAAGCCATATTTACATCCAAGACCAGCAAAACAAAAGAGGAAAAACAGATAGAAGTTGGGCTTGGTTTTGAAATACATGTAATTCAATTATTAACAATGTACAGGTAAAACCCAGAGAGACAATATGATGCATTCATATAATTCTTGATTTACAATTTGTCACAACACACAGATTGAAATTACGAACATACAATACATTTTCACATCATCAATATTAAAAATGATAAATGCTCATATCTTTAAAGAAACATCTTCCAGGTGTTTCAAGGTGTATAATCCATTCCTGAATATAATGGATTAATCTTTGATATCTGTGTCTTAAATAACATAGGAATATGTTTGGACGGATATGAATACGTATTGAATACAAATTTAAGCATGTATAGCTAAAGCATATGTATTAGTGTGAAATGCACTGCACAATGGCTATTATACTCCATGTTCCAAAAAGTAAATTTAAATTCCAATCATAAACGCTGATTGAGATACAGAAAACAATAAATATTCTACATTCTACATTTTGAATGGACTCTTATACTATTTACATTTCGAGAAAGATGCCTTATCAAAAAAGTTCATTCCTTTGTAAATAATATATTTTCATATTTTATATTATGTACATTCTATGTATCTGGAAATGTTTCATATGACTCTCCTTTCATTTCTTATATACACAGTCAGAGGTTACTTTTCTTGGCCGGAAAAACTGATGTACAGGTACTAGTTCAGTAATACGCTTCTATACTCAAAATGAATAAATGTAGAAGGTGGAATCAAAATATTAAAATGCACCCATTTCTAAAATGCAAAGCAAACATCCTTCTTGACTTAATGAAACGGACAACAATGAGATACACTTTGGGAGAGAATTGTATGTATTACACTAACTTTCCAATCAAAGAAAGATTCATGGCAACAGCATATAAATCAAAGCAGATTAATTTTAGTTTAAAAAACAACTCGAATTAGTTCCTTTAAAAATGTGAATATTCCTTTACGAAATGTTTCATGAAACTATTTTTTACAAACAATTCATAAGAATTCATATTTCCCCAAGATCAGAGGCACTCTTCCTTTATCAGGTTGCAAACACAGTCCAAAATTTCTTGAATAAAAAGGTTAAAGTTACCATGAAGGAATCGTTCAGTCCATATCTTTCTCAGTAAAAGTTAAAGGAGAAATGTTGACTATCATATCCATTTTGTCAAGGACTTTTGCACATGTCATGTCAGGCTAACCTTTCCATCCAACAGTTCCATGGCTACACTAACAAATTCTTAAGCCAACTATTGGAAGGTGCAAAGATACTATGTCAATGGAATCATTTGCTCCATACCTTATGCAGCATCCACTGGAAGAAATGTTGATTACTGAATCTATTTTGTCCAGAACTTTTAATTATTTCATTGTGGGCTTACAGTTCCTTCCAACTGCTCCATGGCACAAGTGAAATATTCTTGATGGTGCAAAGATATCTGGTTGTTGTTTTTTTGGTCCATTTCTTTTGCAGAAATCATTCAGGGAGAAATGATAAATACTACTACTGAATCTATTTTGTCCAGAACTTGAAAGCATTTTATATTGGGCTGACGGTTCCTTCTGATGGCTCCACTGATCCTGCCCCTCCAAAGCCCAGCAGCTCCATGGCAAACATGGAGGCAGTGATTCCCTCAGGTAGAGCCTCTTCTAGGATGTCTTGGGTTCCTGTGGGGTCATAGCCTCCCAGCTCTGAGCTACCACCCTCAGGGTTGACCCCTAGTAAGGTGGTCAGGTACTCAGCAACCTCCGCTTCGGTCATGTGCTCTCCTGGGAGAAGAAGGGCAAAAAGAAGAAAAGATCCAATCTGAGAATGATGTTTAGCTTTAAAATCATTATCGGCTTTTCGTTTCAGGAGATACCTTACAACAGGCCTAAAACTGGATATTGAAAGAAACTGTATTAGCATTAGTTACAGAATTTTACACATAAACACTGTGTCCAAAAGATGTCCAAAATGGTCATACATGTATAATTATAAGCCATTCAGTTGGAGAACAGGATTATTCAGCTACAAGTCGGGAGCCTGTCATACAACATATATGACATCTCTGTAATTTGCAGCAGATCGAATCTTTTCTTCCTTTTTGGTAATTAATGTTAGCTTTCCAGAAAAGACAAAAATGAACATCCAAACTAATATTCATATCATCATTATCCTTTTTCTTACCTTTTGTTTGCAGTAGTTCAAGAAGTTCTCCTCTCTCTATTTCTGGTTCAACAGTCTCATCTTCAGCGTAGCCCAAGATGTCAAATGCCCAGTTCAATTGCTGCTCACTGATACCGAACGCTGGTCTATGATTCACATACACTGCATGAAAATACAACCATACCATTGAAAGAAGTGCTGGCATCGATAGGGACAATAGGAGGAAAAATACAACAAATGACCCCAACATCTACATATTCTTTGGACATGGAAAGGTTCAAAGCATTGGAGGTGGGTCAGGAATATCCTTTGTATCCCTTTTGAAAAGAATACTTTCATCTGTGTATCATGAAATGCAGTTTGGTGAATAATGATTACATAACTTTCATAAGCGTATTATCCAGAACTTGTCTAAATGGGCTTTAAAATTTGGTACAAATGACCTATATCTGCTCATACGCAGATTGTATATATGAGTTGGCTTATTAACTTGATATAAAAGTAATCTATGCAGATGCCTACCCATGCCAATGTACCTATCAAGATAAAGGAAGAAAAATAGAAGAAAACATTCTGACTTACATTTGATGAAAGTGCCAAGGTCAATCTCTGTGACATACTCTCCTGAGTCGACATACTCGCTGAACTTGATCTCGTTGATCATATCTTCTACCTCCTGCTCACTGGGGTAGTGTCCCATGGCTCTCATTACAAAGGGTATCTCAGAGAGAGGGATCAGGGTGGAGACTTGACGGGTATCCATGGTGTCTACACCTTGACTGGTGGTACAAACAAGGTATTGATATTTGTTAATGATTAAGTTGTAGACTTTGCTTTCATTCTTAAAATGCATTCATTACTTTGAATGGGGCATGTCCCGATGAGCATGATATTTAGTTTGCAACTAATCAATTATACATGCATCTCAATCTACATAATCAATACTTATATACATGTTTGTTTAGTGTTCATGAACCATACAAGAATCAAGAGGCAATTTTCGGCATAATTTTACAAACAAATCTCCTGGGTCATCAATGGTTTTCTAGTTCATTATCACCATCTTCTTCATAATTTTCATCCATCTCCTCCTCCTCCTCCTATTCCTCCTCCTCCTCTTCCTCTTCTTCTTCTTCTTCTTCCTCTTCCTCCTCCTCTTCCTCATCATCATCATTATGAACAAAAACCACCATCTTCATCATCATCAGCATCATCATCATCATCATCATCATCATCATCATCACTGTAACCTTACCTCCTGATCTGTGCATAGTAGAAATAGTTTTCCAACTCTTTAAAGAGCTCCCCTTCCCTGCCTCCTTCCATCAAGCCATAGAATGGTATCAGATCATCACCACCAAGTTTCACTGCTGCTTCTAGTGCACTGTCAGTGAGAAATGGTCACCATTACTAAACCACGATTCTTTCCTGAGCTATCTATTTCCTCTATTTTTCTGTTACATAAATGCCAAATATAACTAGAAAATCTGTTTCAATCAAAAAGATTTCAAGACTTTATCAAAATTAATCCTAAACCTGAAAACAGAACATGCTCATGTGGGGTTTCATGAATAAAAATATGTAGTGTCTGGAAACCTTCTTTTTTAAATTAACAACAATTTAACAGAATCTAAGTCTAGTTTCTAATTAGAGTATCACACCATTCTAAATGGCCACTGTGGTACTATTCCTTTGATAAGTGATGAATGACTATCCAAAAAATAGCTTGGTGAAGCCTTGCCATTAGGAAGAATAAAAATATCTCTTCATAGAGAATACATGTATTTTTATAATTAACTGTCTAAGGCACTGATGAAAGTATTCTATTACCCCTGTTACTCTTTCCTCTCTACATCTATTCTCCTTTATGTAAATCTTTGGAGGATATTCCTTCTAGAGAAATCTTTCAGATTTCCCACAATGGAAGGGAAAAAAATATTTTAAAATATGTCACCAAAATCTGAGATAATGGTTTGTGCAGATTCAATAAATTTTGTAGAGGTAAGTTTGGCACTGTGGAAGGGGTATTAGCCCCTAACAAACCTTGACTCAAACCTAGTGGAAATATGAGTCAAACACAGACTAAAGTACATGTAAGTAGACTATGTACTTACTTGAAATGGGTGTCCCACATGTGAACAGAGTAGTCTGTACCTCCAGCCGTGAAGACATGTTTGCCATCATAGCTACATGCTAGGTTGGTGACCTGTTTAGGAGATAGGGGAGCAAAGAGAGAAGGCCTTTACAATTACCTCACCTCAGACTTGGAACACTAAAACATTTAATATAAAGAACTTTCTGAACACATTGTTGCTTTCATTTTCATTTTTACAATACAGCCTTTCATTTTATTTATTTTTGCCCTTTGTATCTTTTAAAAAACACGCTTTCAACCCTTTGCTAATTAAATGGATAATAAAAAAAGTACAGCTTAAAGGGGGTGTAAACTGACAAGAGTATGTGTCTTTCCGGTGGCCTGACTCGGTGCTAATCGGGTTTATCTGCAACTCTTCGAATGGGCCATGCTATTCCCTCACGTACGTATACATGCAACATACGCGAAACCAAAGAGTAAGGGTAACTTCGGTCTGTATCGCAAACGCTGACCACGTAGAGATTAAGTCGCTGACTACTGCTAGCTGAGGTCCATTCTTTTACGTGCAGTTGTCAAAAAAAAGACGTAGATGGCATTAACCAGTATTTGCCGTGCAACTCACCCTTTAATATTCAGCAATTTTTTCAGTGGCAACTTGTAGTGGGAGAGGAAGGGGGGCACTTAAAGACACTCTTGAACATTGTAGTAAAATAGTGTAGGTCATCATTCTCAATGTATGGCTTCCATTGACATTTATGAGAATGAGAGATAGAGAGAGAAAGAAAGAGAGAGATTTACCCCAGATGGATGTGCAATGAGTGCCATAGCATTGTGTGGGTTGCCATCAGGAGGCATCTTATGAAGTCCAATCTTATCCTTGGTAACGTAAGCCATGTAGCGAGGATCATTCACAGGGTCTTCTGAGGGCAGTACGGCAATCCTGAAAGATGACAACACAGGAAATTTTTTTTTTTTAATTCATACGGAGGAAGTAATGTTCTGTTGATATTTTTTTTTTTTTTCAGTGGCATGTCAACTTCTATTGATGGCATTAGATCAAAAGACAAAAAAATCATTAACTGTTTGATCTAATTATGTATCATTTATATTCAAACATCATTTTTATTGGTCCCTCTTTGTGCACCCTGCTAAGCCAAACTTAAAATAATCCTTCATTTCATACATCATCATAAGCCAGCTGAATAAACACAATGCTATGCGACTTGCCATAGAGAAGGTGCTCTTGCTTACAGTATCATCATAAGGTATCATACAATACAACCTCAAGCTTTAAACTATAATTTCAGCTGCTTTGTCAGACATGTTCCAGCTTTTCCCTATTGAAAATAACAGGAACTAACTGAGATTGTACCAAATTGGAAGAATACATTTGATATTCCCCAAATCATCATTTCCATCACAGCCAATATGAAACAATAGAATAACTAAATACAAACGTGATAGTACTCATTTCTAAAACACACATGCATTTACTGGAATGAAAGAAAGAAAGAATAGAACTTACTGCTGAATGGGACTTCCATAGGTTGGGGCTAATACTGTTCTTCTGCACATCTTTGTAGTTGTGTTGAACAGTTTGAATTTGAACTGCAATAGACAATTAAAAAAAATGACAATGAGCAAAGTAATATGTCACATTCTCTATCACAAACAAAGGCATTAGGTGCCACAGACAAAGCATACGTTGGGGAAGTGAATATCCATAAAGAAAAAGGGGAAAGAAAAAATAGTACTTTGTTTAAAAAGAAAGTTGAGTTCTGGGAATGGTGAAAAATAATTTGTGAGCTTTCTCTTTCCATTTTATGTCAGTTTGGAAGAACATCATAGTAGAAAGTCCCCTGAAAAGGATTGCTCTTCAAATGCCCTCATACTCAAGATATGAGAGAAATAGCTGAATTGTTCGGGCCGAACATCCATGCCATATGAGTGTGCAGTCCCACATACCCATTTCTGTGTGCAATGCATGTGCTTTTCAGCAAGATTGGGCCAATTTCTTATCATTTTGAAGATTGAAAAACCTCACAGAATACAGCAATTCTTATGTAGCCATGATCAACCTTTCCTAATTGCTTTGACAGTTTATTTCACAATGTAATCGCATGAAAAGAACTCAACTTTATCTTTAAATGGACTTCAATTGTTACTATACATCAATAGTCAATGTTATTACAGATTCATTCTCCTTTTTATTGCTGATCCAAACCTGTACAAATATGTATATTGATTTAAATTTGCCACTGATGGCACTGAAAGGGGGACAAATCATTGCAGTACCTGGTTGTTTGTCGTAATGAAGAACTGTTCCTTAGTAATGGGTGGATACCAGGCAAAGCACTGTGGTACAGCACTCTGCTCGATGCGATCTGTTGACATCACCTCTAGATGATCCTTAGCAACAGTCTTCAGGTTGTACTCAACCTAATATTCACAAAGGAGTAGAATGGTCAAGTGTTAGTGAAAAGTCTCATACATGTATGAATTTCATGTTGCCAACTTATAACCTACTTTATCATTACCATATACCTTGTTTAAATGTCCATTAAACATAATTACAAAGACTTACAAGAAATCCACCTGAAGGAAAATAAACGGTTTCAAGGACCTTTATACCAGACCTGTGTACAATACACTATGCCCATAACCTTCTTTTACAGCGACACCTTTATATACATACACAGACCAGTCAAGAAAAGCCCTTTTATAAGCAGGTGGACTTTCTGTATACCGGTAGGCTACTAAGTACAAGTTTCAATGATACAGACATTTTTTTCAAGGGAAACAAAAAAAATGCAGTCTTTTACTGATAGGTCGACCTGTCTATACAGGGGGCAAAAAATCAGGTTGCAATGAAACATACTTTTCAAGGGAAACAAAAAAAATGTAGTCTTTTACAGACAGGTGGACTTTCTATACGAGCTGTTGTTATAGCAGGTTTCACTGTATAATGACTCACTTATTGAATTCACATAAATTTTTTTTTTTTTTAATTATTGGATTTAGTTAAATTTTGATATAACGAGTGTTTTTCATAAACTCCATCCCAAGTTCTTTCAGGGCTGGTATTGAATAGGTTAAAGACAAGGAACCTACCAGTGATCTGTCTTCTCCAAGGGACAGTAACCTTGATGCTCCAGAGTCCAGTGCAACCCCAAACGTGATACCTCTGATGTGCTTGTAATGGGCCCGATGTTTGCCCATGTAAACCCAAGGCTCTTGGCTGTTGGGAGACTCTGCCTTGTACACCGTAACACAGAAATCTGCATCCTGGTGGTTGGAAGATAATAACAATAAAAATTATATTATTGATTTCTTGCAAAGCACTCTTTTCTGTCAAGCTTGGCCCTCCTGGCACTCCAGTATTACTCCCCTGGCTTTTATAACTGCTATATAACACTATAGCAATCATGGAATTTCTTCCTCTTGTGTACCCATTTACTATACCAATTGAAGTCAATGTAATAAAATGTATTAATTTATCAACTCATCAATTGGCACTTCCTCTAGAATGAAGGATGGGCAATAAAAAGAAAAATGATAAAATCAAATAAGATTAAGTCTTTTTAAGATTACCATATGGCACTACTTAAAGTGTCCCATTATTAAAATCCAGTCGTTTTTATGTGACTTACAGCTGTGGCCATCCACTTGGAGTCATGTGAGAAGGTGACATGGGTGACAGCATCACGAGAGTAACGGAACGGTTCCGGGTTCTCATCAATTAGTGTTAATGCATCCAGGATGCGGACACAACCGTTCTCAAAACCAACACCTGAAAACAAGGCAACAATACAAGGCAAATTCAATGAATATGATAAAACATAACAAGAGTTATGGTTGAAGCTAATCTTAAGTGCAGGCAGTGGAATTCAATTCAAAATAATAATGGCTCAAAGTAATTTTTGAAATGTTTATCAAACAGTAGATGGGTCATTCAGACCAGAAAAATATCCACAAACTTACAAAAACTTGATGCAATCACATTCATTAAAAAGCATGTGTCACATCTGCATGTATAAGACCTGGGCCGGTATTCAATTAAAAACGCGCATTAAGTAAGTAAATTACTAAGTATTTAACTCGGCTAAGTAAAATGGCTTAACTCGTATTCAGATCACTTTAAGGTATTTTTCTTTAGTAACCCGACTTTGAGGCAAAATACTTACTGATATCCATTGTGACGTCACATGTCCTGTCCAAAATCATGCACAATAAATGCGTCACAGTAGATGCGCGCTTACATGGTTTGCTTGTGCGCAGCTTATACTACTGCGCGTATGTATGAAAGCCACATACCTGCCAATCAAGTAATTGGTTTAAGTCTGCTAGGGAGCTGTCTTAGACCTAGGGTAAAATACTTAGCCAAAAGATTCAACTGAATACCAAAATTGCTTAAGTATTTTATCTCAGCCGAAAACTAAGTAAACTACTCATATTTCACTCTTAAGTATTGAATTGAATACGGGCCCTGGCCCCTATCTTATAAGGAGTTGTGATTAATCCAAATCAATCGCAGATTTACAGTCTCCTATCTCTTAAGTACACAGTTGCGATTAATATCAATATCAAATTAATTTGCAATCAATCGCAACACTTTATAAGATGGGGCCCAGGTGTTATGAATGTCTGTTTGGATTACAAACTTGATTTTCTTATCTCTTATTTTTTTTAGCTCACTACTCAGCTACCATTAGATTTTCGACTTATTAGTTGTTTACAGGTGATGTGATGCACCTGTAGATTAGAAAGCAATGTGAGAATAAAAGTGAAAGGTTTCTGTACACTCACCTAAATAAGATCCAGTTGGATCATAACCTACACATCTGATCAGATTACCTCTTGGAAATTTTCTAGAAGCTATCACTTGTCTGAAAGAAATAAACAATTGTTTTATAAAGTTATAATCTAAAGAAAAAAATGAAATTGACGAATTAGACAATTATTATTCTTTATGTTAGTGTGAGGAAAGACTGGGAAAACAGAATAATGATATCAACATTCAGTGGATAATTTTTTTTTATAGATTAACATCAAGGAGACTGAAACAAAATAAATCCCAAACTTTTTTTAACAACAATATACTGTATAAGCTGTTTTTTTCGCGTACAGATATTTTCGCGATTTTGGACTAGGTAGGGAAATTCGCGAGGGTTTAATTTTGCGATTTTTGTGATGTTTTTGTTACTATAAACAGCCATATATTGAAGTGGAAATTTTCGCGAGGACCGACTCGCAAAAATCGCGAAAATAAAACCACCGCGAAAATAACCACTTATACAGTATATAAAAATTGTTTTCAGATGTGCCTTTTATACTTGGGTATTAAGCAAATCATGATATGAATATATGAAGATGGTCAATACTCTCAACTAATTATTATTAAGTACACTTGATATAAAGTGTGATATATTCTATGAAAAGAAAGCCGTTAATATGTTTGTCCATTCCGCACAGAAAAAGGACCCTTTTGCAATTGAAAGCACCTTTTAAATACAGTCAATATCCACATCCATAAATAAAGATGAATCTGTGGCAGTGATCTAGGATACTAACCCATCACATTCCCTAACAACATAAGATATTCATCATACTTACTTTGTTTCATAGTTCCAGACTTTCAGAAGACCTGCAAAGCTGCCAATAACCACAAATGGTCTGGGAAATAAAATAGACATAAGACAGGTTAAATCACTTGCACTATGGGTATTTAATCCAAATTTGGTTACATTAAAGGTTGTAGCATCAATTATGTCATAATGTAAATGAAATTTTCAAAATCGGCAAAATGAGCAATATCATTCCCTCTCATCAAATATCTCTCTCTCTCCCCCTCCCTCAACCACAATATGCTTTACCAATAACATGTATTCGTAAGAGAGCATCTGTGTTCGTAAGGACACTATGCTTTTTATTTCAAATGCATGATAAACTTGAGAAGATGACTTACTGGGAAGGATGAGTTGTCAGAGCACGGATGGGCTTATCATGTTCCTCCAGTATCATCTAGAAAGAAGAAATAAAAACATGGTAAAACAAACACAAATATGCAGATAATGCAATGTAATGAGATATATGAATGGAAACTCTGTGGTGTAGTTGTACTAAGTAGAGTATAAATAAATGTTATCATTAACTTCAGTTGCATTTTGAATTGGTTTTCAAATACATAACTAATTTTTTTTTTTTTTCATATATTTCTACCTTGCTCTTAGTCATGTCTAATCAGAGCAGAGGGAAGGTGAGGATGCCATTGGTGAATGCAACGGGAATCAGTGTTCCATTTTCTTCCTTTTGAAAAGCATTTGATCTTTGATAATATGTTCAAAATAATTTTTTCTGTCATTTCCTATTCATACTCATCTTGCATGACATGATTCTCAACTATTCTTCCTAAAACTTCTCCCTACATCACATTCTATCAGAACAAGAGGTTAAAGGAAATGTACAGTTTTGGTAAGCCCTCAAAACTGTTTGTCAGATTTCTTCAAATTTCTAGCAATACTAAGACACTGTGAAGATTTCGCCTCCTAAAGTTTAATATTAAACAGATAAGAGGCAAAAACTAACTTATGTGCCAGGACAGGCACGTAAAATCCCCACAAAGGCAGCATGTGCTATACACTATACACACACGTGTAAAACCAATGAGTAGCTACACACAGTGATACACATGCTGTCTCTATCCAAAGCCCCAGGATTGCTGTGCGGGGAGCCGTCGGGGTGGAAGGGTCCTAGCATAATGGCAGTGATCGAGCATTCCTTACAGATATTTACACTGAAATTCACCAGAAATCATAGATGGAATACCAAATGATCTCTTACAGACATCTTTTGATACAAGGAGAACAACATGAGACTATATTTAACATGTTTCTTTCCAATTTCCTTTTTGCTACCAATACTGTACATGAGCTTTATACCTTGACATGCACCCCATCTGCAACAACGAGGGCGACCTGTGCATTAGATGTGCTGACAATGTAATCTTTGGTCACAAATGACTTGGCATGGATGGTTGCATCCTTGGGATAGTTACTGCCTGGTTTGGCTCTGATTGAGAGAAAAAAATTCATTTAAATAGCTTACTATTATAGTATTATGGTAGAGTTACACCTGTTCATGTGTTATTACCTAATTCACTTTCCATTCAAAGACAGCTACTTAATACTAGAAATGAAATTTTTAATATTTACATATCATCACAAATTTGATGACTATATATCAAATTGTACAACAAAAATCTCTAGGAGTGGTGGATTGCTGGATACTTGACAAATATGATTAAACTTACATGTATATTCAGTAACTACAACAGGGTCCCAGATATTTAAATAAAGTTGTAAATGATCAGAAAATATTAACCAGAAACACTTCGTATTAAAATATGCAAATAGGATAATAGCCTGCATCATATCATTATAATATCTATAGCCGATACAATGAGGTAAAGAAAATTACTTTAAAAAGTGATGTTTAAATGACGTACTGTTACCATGTCCTATGTTAATATCTTTATTTGCTATAACGAAGGATAGCTTTGTGCTGACGGACTAGACTCAATACTCACTCTGGGTTGAAGTCTGGAACACATGCAAATGAGACGGCATTGATAGGACCAACGTTGAGCTCACTATACCAGTTTGACATCCGAAGCTGAAGGTCATAGAATTTCACATGACCCAATACATCTCCAGTCACCACAAACCTATGAAAGGAATCAAAATGGAAAGATGGTGTAACATTGTCCTTGGAGGATTAAAGAGGCACTGTGTGTGTGAGAGAGGGTAAGAGGGCAGGTATAGATGGGCATGTTTGCGCATGTGAAACTGGGTATTCACAAACAGATATGATTATTCACATCTAGAAAACGACCATCCAAAAGATTGGATGCAGGACTAAACCCCAGGGTCTGAGCAGAGGCAGTCCTAAGAGCCAATCACTAGACCAACTCACATCCTCCTAATACGCAATAAATTTAGTTTGAATTGGGCCTTTTGAATGATAAACTGAAGAAAAGAGTTTCTTTATAACAATTCTACTGCTATCCAGTTAAAATTTTTAAAAAGTCTGAGGTTTATGTTCAAGTCTGCCTCCACTGACCTGTCTGTTGTAGTAAGGACTGTGATACCTCTCTCCTGTAGTCTGACTAGCTTGAAGGCTTTCTTATTCGGCGATGGTTCTAAGGTGGGTGCTAGGAATACAAAACAAAAACAACAATTTGTGCAACAAAATTCACTCAAACTTTGATAGGGATGGTAAACTTGTACAAATCTGCTTTAGAGTATTCCTTTTATAGAACAATTATATAAGGCTATGATCATTTACCCAGGATATTTATTCCCACCCTGACTTTCCAGTCTGTCTTTCTGTCTCTTTCTCTCTCTCTCTCTCTTTCTCTCTCTTATCCTGGATACAGAGCAGCAAAATAATGTAGATCCAACAATGAATGGACATTAACTTTACAGCTTTTGATTCAGCCCTAGACATTCCATTCCAGCAAAAGTACAGACCATAGCAAACTTGTAATCAAGTCAAGGAACAAGAGAACGTTCACTTACGTCCAGAGACTGGTCTATTGTTATCCCAGACCACCACATTGCCAGCAGCTGTAGCAGTCAATGCTCTGGTGCTATTCTGACAGAAGATGGACTGGCTGAAGTTTCCTACTACTCTGTTGAAATCTTGGTCTGTCAATGGAGGGGCAAACAACTCAATCTTCTCTCCACCCTGTATGGATCAAGACCAAAATAAGTGAGGAAATAGGTTTAACATTCATGTAGTTAATATTTTCAAATCCCACTCCTTATTAAAAATAAGCAAAGGTTGAACCAATATATCTTTATAAACCAGCAGTATTCAAAACATCATCAAAAGTCAACATTGAAATTCAGTACAAAATAGATGTTTGGAGCCTCTAGATATGTTTTCAATCAAATACACATAGGTAATACACCACTGCAAACAGATTTAATTTACTAAACAGAATTATCTGATGATTTAAATACAGCTGGAATTTTAGAATTAAAATGTCTTGTATGAAAGTTGCAATTTTATATTTATATTGCAAGGTGAACATTCCTAAAAAGTGAATATTTTCAAATATTTAAAAATAATTTCTAGGCCTTTTGCACAAATGAGAAGGATTAACAAATTCAAAAGCAGGTAGAATTACTGCTTTCCTATTTGCTCCTGTACAGAAACACTTTCCTCATGTTTAAGCCAAGTGCCAAATCTTTAAAATTGTTGACTTTTACAGTAAAATGTATTTAATTTCTATCAATATGAAATTTGCTTACCCATTTATAAAAGATGACTTGTGTTGGGCTGTTGGAGACAATTTGATAAGGATCTTCAGGGTTAAACATGACATAAGTCTGCTGACCGTAGTTGACTCCTAGTTCCTTGCTGGCCACAGGGTATTCTCCATTTGTTGTCCAGTCCCAGATAGACAGGGTCTATGCAATGGTCAACAACAAAACAATACTACCCATTGGAAAAGTGCGGGAAAGATGCATATGACGAAATTATTAAAAATCAATATTTTGTTTTATAAATGCAGAACCAAAATATTAGGATGTAGAACTAGGATTTACCTCTTTGAACACTTTTAAGCAAAATAATATGAAAACTTTTAAGCAGATATGCCTGATTCTAATTTTAGAAGCACAGACAAAACTAGCAATTTTCTTCTTTGCGTCTTTCCTGCGTCTTTATGCGCCATTGCGTTTCGCTCAGCTACCTAAGAACACAATGTCTAAAGAAATAAACATTAATATAAACATTTATACAGAAAAAAAATCAAGTTCGCTCCATTAGCCAATATTCGGTCCACAAATAACACAAATATTCCCCATTCTCAATTGTTCTTCTATACCAGCTTCTTATTCCGTCTCAATCCTCTTCTCAAATTTCTTTCTATATCATCCTCGAATGTTCACACTGTGGTACAAGTATGGTGCAGATTTGTGTACTTTATGACTTGTGAGGAGGAGAAACCTACCTGTTTCTTAGCTGCACTGAGTGTGACAATGTATTTAGCATCCAGTGTCATGTTAATACCAACTACACCACCGTCAGGGTGAGGGTCAAAGATTGTCTGTACAGGAGTCCTGCAAAGGGTAAAAGACAGGGTGATGGGCTGGTTACATGTCGTTTTTCCGAAGGTTCATAATTCCTAAGGTTCGTATTTCTAAAGGTTAGTTAATACTCTGACGGTTCGTAATTCCAAAAAGTTATGTAGGGCTCTGTTTGCATTTTCGGAATTACGAACCTTTGGAATTATGAACCCTTTTTCACTTTCGGAATTACGAACCCTATTTTATTTTTGGAATTACGAACCTTCGGAGTTGTCATATGAGAATCACATGTAAATCCAAGTCTGCATGTCTACTTTATACTGAAGAAGTCTGAATAAAGACTAGCTCGCTCTCTTTGAGCCGGAGAATCTCAAACGTGGTAGAATTTTGTCTATTCTGTGACATTTTATGGAGGTCCCACCGAGACCTACGTTTGAGGATTCTTGTAGAATTGACCATATGATAGATTTAATGGTTGTGCACATGCTCGTAATGTGTGGAAGTCTAGTGAGTGACAGATTGTGTTAAAAAAAAGCAATTTTCCTACATTTTGTCTATACGGTAATTGGTTATTGGTTATTGGTAGTTGGTGCATGGTTAGGCATGTACAGTATACACGGCGCCGGTACGGTGTGGTATTGAATGTGTGTGTTCAACCGTTGGGTTGTACGGCGGAGTGTATGGGATTGTTATACACGGTTGTTGTACGGGTTGAACGTGATGTAGAGGCCCATATCTGCATTTAAGAGTTGTGTGAATATCAATTCTGAGGTTGCACTGTATTGCTACGTGTAGGGTAGGCAAGGTTGGTTTTCATTTCTGTCAGGACTTCGGATACTATTGTTTTGAGACAATAGGAGTGGTTTTCTCGAACAATAGGGATGTGCAAGTGAGAGGTTCTGTGTATGTATGGTCGAATTTCTTCAGAAAAATCATTTCGTTTCTTGTCAGTGAAAGAAAGCAAGGGCAAAGTTTTAGTTCTTTCTGATTTTTGTAGAGAGATATATTCTGTATCATTGCATTCATTATGGCCGGGATAGAACAAATCAGAGAACTGTCGTCTCTTGGAAGAGAAATGGGTTTAACTGGAGCCGACTTGAATAATTTTGTGAGTGCTCGGTTAGCTGAAAGGGAAAAAGAAAAAGAACGAGAAGCGGTAGAAAAAGAGCGCGCGTATAATTTGGAAATGGAGCGCATGGCTGCTGAGATACGGCTCGCCGAGATCAATGCGAAGGCATCGGAAAATGATGAACAAAATTCCATCAAATTAGGTTTAAAGTTTGATTTGGGGAAATTTGATGATTCAAAGGACTCTTTTGATTATTATTTGACTAAATTTGAGATGGTGGCAAATAACCAGAAATTATCAGATGAAATGAAAGCATTGCTACTCATATCAAATTTGACTGGAAAATCACTCAAAGTAGTTAACCGTCTTAGTAATCAAGACAGGGCAAGTTATGATGTAGTGAAGAAAGAGTTGCTGGAGCACTACCAGTTAACTGAAGAGGGCTATCGTAGGAAATTTCGGTCAGTCCGCCCAGAAAAGTATGAGAGTCCAAAGCAGTTTGCTGGTCGAATGACAGGTCATTTCCAGAAATGGATATAGTTATCAGGGACTGAGAAGGATTTTGATTCTCTGGTAGATGTTATTTTACGGGAGCAATTTTTCAATTGTTGTCCTAGGGACTTAGCAGTATTCCTTAAGGAGGGTCAGTGTAATAACATGAAAGATGTTACTGATCGAGCAGGGGTATATGTCACGGCACATGGACTGCACACATTCAATGTTGCTCCTAGGTCAGTTAACAGACCTAACGTTAGTAAAGTCAGTTCTAACCAGAGTAACGTAGGAAATCCAGTAAATCAATTACAGGGCAATAACAGTAAAGGCCCAGAAGGACGCGATATGCTGCGAAGTGAGAAGCCATACAGTAAAGGTGGGCGTAACGCAAGCGGTGGCAAAGGTTGCTACAGTTGCAGGAGCCCGACACATTTGAAACGTCATTGTCCACTTCGACGCAGTGTTTCCCAAGGCATGTTGACTGTACCAGATAATGTGGGTACAACTGGTCAGAGTATGTCGCTAAAGGATGAAAGTAGTGGTAATGTGAATCAGTCTGTGGGTCCGTTGAGGTCTCATGATGAGGTGCGTGAAGGTGGTGACGTGGCAGTAGGTATGTCGGCTGTATTTTTACCGGCGGTTGAGTCTGTTGAGGTGATTGATGGACCTGAGATTGGAAAGCTTGGAATGGCTTATGATCAGGTAGCAGCTATGATGAAGGGTAGTATGCCTGTAGTTTCTGGGAGGTTGGTGAAAGGGAACAAACCAGTGTCAGTCCTGAGGGATTCTGGTTGCAATACCTGTGTGGTTAAGTCAAGTCTGATTGATGATGATCAGAAGGGTCGTTGCAAACGAGTATTGTTGATTGATGGAACAGTGAGACAATTTCCTGTAGTAAGAGTGGTAGTTGATTCGCCGTTCTTTAGTGGGGAGATTGAGGCTTTTTGTATGCCCAATTGTTTGTTTGACGTTGTCATAGGGGACATTCCAGGTGCGCGAGAACCATGTGATCCTGACTTGAATTGGACACCTAAAGAGAGTAAGGTGGAGGAGGAACCTGCACCTTTAAATGAGAGGTCTGTTGATGAGAGTGATGGTAGTCCAGTGGTGATGTCGGTTGAAACTAGATCCCAGAAGGAACAAAAGGCCAAACCGCTCAAGGGTTTGAAGATTGGGAAGTCTGTTCCGTGTGTTGAGCCTTCAGATTTCTTACGTGAACAGAAGGAAGATCCTTCTTTGCGTCACTTGTGGAATAAGGTTGGTAGAGATGAGAAATCTAAATTCATGTATGTGAATGTCCAAGGTCGTCTATACAGACAGAGAAGAAGTGTGGATAATCCCAAAGTCGGGGTTGGACAAAAGTATGTAGTGTTACCCAAGTCACATAGAAGTAAGGTCATGAGAATTGCACATGAGTCGTTGTTAGGAGGGCATCTCGGGATTAACAACACAATGGCAAAAATCAAGACTCAGTTTTTCTGGCCTGGCATGTCAGATGACGTAGCCAATTTTTGTAGGTCATGTGACATATGCCAAAAGACTATTAGCAAGGGAAAGGTACCTAAGATGACCCTGGGTAGGATGCCGCTCATAGGTGTACCATTCCAGCGTATAGCAATAGATTTAGCAGGTCCATTCATTAGGTCAGCTAGGGGTCATACACACATTCTGACTATTGTAGATTACGCTACAAGGTACGTTGAAGCTATCCCTCTAAAATCAGTTACTACAGTCGATGTAGCCGAAGCACTATTAACTGTGTACAGCAGGGTAGGGATCCCTAGTGAAGTCATGTCGGACTTAGGTCCACAGTTTGTATCAAGTCTAATGCAGGAAGTGTCAAAACTTTTGTCAATCAGACAAGTCACAAGTTCCAGATATCACCCCATCTGTAACGGGTTAGTGGAAAGATACAATGGCTTAGTGAAAACGGCGCTGCGGAGGTTATGCGCAGAAGAACCTCGCGAGTGGGACAGGTATTTGCCTGCACTCTTGTTCGCATTGCGAGAGACCCCGAGTTCTAGTCTCGGATACTCACCGTTCGAGCTATTGTACGGTAGAAATGTGAGAGGGCCGATGGATGTGTTGAATGAATTATGGACAAATGAGGATATGACTCCAGAGCTCAAAAGCGAGTATGAGTATGTCATAGAGTTGCGTGAGAGACTTGTGAAATCGTGGGAGCTGGCACAAGAAGTTCTGAAAGGTTCTGCTGAAAAGTACAAGAGACACTATGATCAGAATGCCAAAGTGAGAAAGTTAGAAGTAGGTGACCAGGTGTTCATCTTGTTGCCCTCAGAGCAAAACAAGTTGTTACTGAGGTGGAAAGGTCCATATCCGGTGGTCGGTGTGAAGTATGATTGTGACTATGTGGTGGATGTAGATGGTATCACCAAGACATATCACATTAACTTACTTAAGAAATACCATGCTAGAGATGCAGAAGAAGTGTCTATGGCTGGTTGTTTTGAGTGGAGTGAGGATGATCAGGAGATGAGAGTGGAAGAAGATGAGCTGCCAGATGGTAGTGAGGCAGATGGAAATTGTGAAGTAACTTTCATGCCGTCTATGATTCGGAAGGAATTTGTTGGTAATGTTCAGGTCAAGAAGTTTGACTATTATTTATTTGGTAGGCAATTTGAAATCCACACAGACCACAAGCCCCTAGTGTACATGCAAGAGAAGAGACTAATGAACAAGAGAATTATGAGATGGTGTATGTTTCTGCAAGAGTACCGGTTCAGACTAGTTTCAGTAAGAGGGAAGGATAACATCGGGGCAGATTATATGAGCAGGATAGAAGACTGAAATTGAAATTCACTTACCTGCATAATATTGCTTAACAAAGGGTTAAGTTTAGCAGAAGTTTCAAAATTTGAAAGTTTTGAAGAAATTGTGAAATGCATTCATGTTGTACCTAACAATATGTCATTTGATTTCATTACATGGAAGTGCAAGTTTGAAAATGTACGATTTCTCAAGTGAGGACGCCAATTTTCCGTTGTATAATACGATTATCATTTTGGATTACTTGAAATGATCTATAACATGATTATTTCGTATCAGTTGATACATGTATACCATATATGTCAGGAGAATATTATACATGTATATGGAAAGAGTATCTTATAATATTCTATAAGATGATTATATTTTATGAGTAATTGCATGTAAAGCATATTAGCATATATATATATATATAATTATAACGTCAGTGGAATATAATCTATGGAAAGAATATAGAATAGTTGTATGGATCCATGATGTATCTGCCTGGTAGAGGGACTTTTACTGAGCTATCAAATTGCTTGGCAAATTTGTTGATAACAGCGACCTGAGAAGTTTAACTGGAGATAATTTACAATGAACCAGAACATTTGCTGAACAAATCTGATGAATGTTAGATGATTACCGCAAGGACTTGCATAACATAGACTATTTTCTTGAGCAGCAATCATTATTAACTCTTTATTGGATGGTGTGGAGAACAACTGGACAAGTATTACACCGAACTCAATTCTCACTCGAAGTCATTTTAGACTTTTAAGCATTAAGGACACAAGTCATTCTGTTCTATAATCTGGATGTAAACATTTTAAAGCATCGAAGAATGTTCAGAATAACCACGGATATTGAAATGTGGTTGAACTCATTTCATTCGTCAGAACGATTACATGTATTTGTAATTCAGAAAGCATTATTGAAAGTAAACTTGTTACTTTTGTTGTTTTAACATGTCGTTTATCCAGAGATCTTTGTTATGTTCCCTTTAAGATATCAATGCAGATATTGATGAGATATGGATGAGACTGCATAAACCAGTATAGTGTATTACAAATCAATAAAAAGGAAAAACTTTCCTGTTATAGAAAACATGTTTTGTTCTTTACAATGTGTAATTCAAAACCGAGGTGAAGTAAACCTGTAACCTTGAAAAGGTGATAAACATGATAAATGTGGTTGAAACATGTCTACAGATTGGAAATATTATCCGTCATTATTCAGTGATGTTCCATACATGTATTATGCAAAAGCGCATTTGATGTATTTGCATGCTATTTGTTTTCATGAACAAGGACATTTATAACCAAACTAGAAAGAATTAAGCTCGTTGGACAAAGTTATACGATTGAGGTTTGATCCTTCTGCAAATACAGTGTATACTTTGTTTTCTGATGCAGATATAAGATACACTGTAATGAGAATTCGTGATAGATACAGGTATTTGATACATGTATATTAATATGTTACATGTTTATTATAGTCGTATATTTCAGGTTTTTCTTTACGCACTGAACCTTTATATTCATGTGGTATAGAATCTACTGTTCTTTACAGTTTGGGTTGTAATATACATTATGTGGAATCTTAACTTAGCTGAAGAATATAGAAGATAGTTATGGAAGAAATTAGAAATGGAAAGAGAAGTAATAGCAAAGACAAAAAACATAAACATTTTGCTTATCAAGGATTCGTCAGTTGTATGAAAGTTAGTTGGTCAATATTGCAACCACGATACTGATACAGACATTGTGAGGTTATTCTTTTAGATTTTTACACTATCCAGTTTACATAAAATTGCATGTTGTGATAAACTAGAATCAGTACAGACTTGATACTATGTTCTTTGTTGGTTTTAAAGAATAATATAAAATGTCAATAATTTGTAGATTATTCTTTGGAAGGGAGATAATTGTCATATGAGAATCACATGTAAATCCAAGTCTGCATGTCTACTTTATACTGAAGAAGTCTGAATAAAGACTAGCTCGCTCTCTTTGAGCCGGAGAATCTCAAACGTGGTAGAATTTTGTCTATTCTGTGACAGGAGTAATGCATCAAATGTTTGGAATTATGAACCCTATTTCATTTTCAGAATTATGAACCCCCTGCTATGGCAAATTTGTGTTTTGGAATTACGAACCTTCGGGAAAACAAACTTTCGGAAAAATGAGTACCCCCGATGAGCTTAAATAAGGTGTATGTCTAGTTAATGCTGAAAGTTGCAAATCCTATTGAGATAACAAAGTAGTATTTAATATACCATGCCTTCCAGATAAAATGGAAGGCATGGAACAGTTTAATTCAGCAGTTTATTTCACAATAAGGGAAGAAATGAAACCTTTTACAATGGAGAAAACAATTAATATTGCACCTTTTTATTTTTGTTTGTTATTTACCATTGAAGTAATACAGATTTTTACAACTATGAAAAAAATAAAAGAAAACTGTTATACCTAAATTCTTACATTATAGTTGTAATGTTTAATTTTGACTTGATTATTGACTATTTGGATCAAGAGAGCTACACTTATATATCTTGTAAATGAAATTCTGTAATGCAATTATATTTGCATCACAAAAAGTATTCTCCAAATATCTCACCACTGTAGTGACTTTATTTAAAGATTTTGGTTTATTTTGTCTAAAATTCATCACAGCATTGTACCACAAACAGTTAATGGACATGATATGAAACAGGAACTTTTAAAAAATTCCCCACATGACATTTTGCCAGGTATCTAAGAACTCATGTTAGCTCTATGTTTTCATGAGACGTCCAAAAGCTATATGATTAAGTAGTAAGGTTAGACTTACCCTGAGTATGTATCCCAGATGATGATCATACTGTTTTCTCCTTTATCTGCTGTAGCTACCCATCTCTTATCTTGAGAGGCACAGATACAGGTGATGTTGTTACACTGAAAAAGGCAAAAGAGTATAAAAGATTCAATCTCAATACTTCACATGTCTCTGAAATATCTAACTTCAATAAACTGTACATTTATGTAGTTTCCATCTAATATTTTTCAGGGTAACCTCGCTAGTCATAAGGACCGCTATTCATAAGGAAAACTTATTCATAAGGACTGCTATCCATAACGCGTGACTAAATGAAAAACGGTTTTGTATGAATAGTGGTCCTTCTTCTACATAGCGAGCAAACCATAGACAAATTACCTCACTGTTCATAAGGACTTCTGTTTATAAGTACCACTATTCATAACTATCTATAAGGAATGCTATTCATTTAACGCGTGTTAAATGAATAGCGGTTTTCTATGAATAGCGGTCCTTATGAATAGCAAGTGGACCCCTATTTTTCAACATAATAATATTCCATTTATTTCAAAAATACAAATCTTGTCATTTAAACTAATAAAAGTATTACAATCTACAGACACAATCCTTGATAACTCATGATGCAACCATTGGAATGCAAACATGTTCAATAAAATCAAATCCATTCTCCAACTGACACAAAAAATATGTATTAATATGATGTCTTATATATTAATACACAAGCTGCAAGAGAAACAAATCTTCTGAGATTAAAAATCTACTGAGATTAAAGTTTGCACAATTCACTGTTTCAACATTAATGAAAACTAGCTTGATAAAATGAGAAATAGGTCATTAACATGGGTCAGGTATATGCATCTTTGATTGACAGGTAGTAGATTACACAGGACATACCAAGTGTGCAATTTACACAAGCAGGTGTGTAACTGACAAGCTTAGAAATTTGTGGCTTGTAGGGTTGAAGAAATCAACAAGAAATTAACATGGGAGAAATTTCTTGGGTACAATTTGTAAACAAGAAGGAATGCAATCAACATTTATTCAGTGAGCAGTAGTATGAGAGGAGTTAAAGTTCAAAAGGTCATTTCAATTCTGAATGAAGTAGACTTTACTGGGCAAAGTTGAAATGAGGAGGGTATTCAGTGTTATTTGATATTCAAAAGCTATCTTCATATATAAATGCAATCAGGACATTGGGCAGTAGTTCATCAAGCACACTATGTGTAAATACTGAACACTCACATGTCCTTGGAGTAGCTTCTGTGTGTTCTTGTCATAGCTGGACAGAACTGCAGTATTGCCGCAGACATAGATGACCATCTTCCTGTGCTGGTCAGTCAAGTTGATGGCTGGTATGTACTTGTTGACCCCAAATGACCAGGTCATATTCTAAAGATGAAAGAGTGTAAAAAAAGGGTAAAAGAATTGAATTACAAGAATTACAAGAAACCGAGAGATAGAGAGGGGGAGGGACAGAGAGCATTTAATATTTCAGAATCCAAGTTACAATGAATAGTTGATCTTAAAAGCATATTGAAAGATATTTATAGAAACTGTCATAAAGGGCAATTCAATGACTGAAAAAATAAATCATTTGTAAGACCACTGAACCTACAGTTCACTGCATTTAAAATGTAAGTCAAGATATTTGATTTTATGCTGGGGAGAATAAAGTTAAATTTTATATGTATAGAATTAGTAAAAAAATTTTACAAATATCAATTATTTAGAAGAAAAAAAAACAACACTCCACAGGCTTCGCTAAACTGATAATGGAATTTACTTGAGAATTTTCAGAGAGACGACCATTGTTTCAGGTACTTTCAGGTACTGCGCTAAGGCTTTAAGCTCTATTCATGCATCAATGTGAATGCAAATAGTGAACATGTAATTTCAATGAACTTGTTGAATATAGTATTTTTAAATCATGCAGAAGCTACCAACATGACATTTAGGGACCTCTTAAAGGTTGAAAAACATGATAAGACATTTATTTCTTGTACAACCATCCCCTTTATTTAATACACAATATCTCACCAGTGCATTTGGAGTGACATCCATTCCAAACTGATCCTGGGCAGCACTGCTCTCTGATCGTGACTTATCCTCCTCCTTAGGCAGAGGTGGACCAGAGCTGGGTGGGATGGGTACACCATTGGGCATGACCTGAGGTAAAGATGGTTCCATGAGTTCTGGCTCCTGTCCTTCCTCCTGATTACCTTGCTCTGGTGCTTTAGGTTCTTCTCCTTCTCCTCCTCCTTCTCCTCCTTCTTGGGGCAGGGGTTCTTCTGTTTCCCCTCCCACCTGAGCATCAGTCTCCTCTTGGACTGATTCTTCTGGAATATTTTCCTAAAGCACAAATGAAATCAAATATTGCTGTTATTAATAAATACTAGATCACCATTGCAACTCAATGTATCGGTAATATATAAATTTGATTTTTTATATGAGTAGGGTAGGGTAGTAATTAATATAACACATGTATCTGAGACTAGATCAACAGTAAGCATTTTCTCCATTACATACCATGGCAAACAAGTTTATAAATATGATCAAACAATACGTAAATAACTATTTTTCTTGAATCAAGTATTGGGATTTGGTAGTCATTGCTGAAAAAATTAAACAAGATTCCGGTAGCTATTTGCTTATTATTTGTCATTATAATTAAAAACTTATTGTAAATCTAATTCACAATGTTGAAAATGTTTCACCAAGTTTATTTTGTATATTATTTAAGAAATGAAAAGGTATCGCAATGGTTCAAGCTTTAAGCTTATATTGCCTACCTCTGCATGTTATTACATTATCCATATATTGTACCTGTATTATGATCATATTTGCATTTTAATTCATATCATTATGATCATATTTGCATTTTTAATTCTTATACTTATTCTCATTTTTGTCATAATGACCATGCTATGCAATACCATGTACCATGCAGAAATAGAAAAATAAATAAATGAAATATTTATATCATAACAAGCAAACTGCAAATCACAAAAAGAATCATTGCCTCTTTCAAACATGTATCTTTCAACTTTGTTGCATGAGTACCACAAAAAAGCTTAACACAAATTACATGTATCTTTACCGTTTCAGTAGCTTGTGTCTCTGTTTCTTCTTGTCCCACTTCCATTTTAGCGGGAGGCATTGCCCCTCTTGCTCTCTGTGGCTCCTCTGCTTCTTTCTCTCCCTCTGCAGTCTGCCCTTCAGTTATTTCAGTTGTTTCTCCTTCATCTGCAGCAGGCTTGCTTTCTTCTTCCTGAGGCTCTGCGGGTTGTTCACCATCATTGGCTGCATCCCCTGCATTCTCCTCTCCTCCATCTGTTGGTGCAGCCTCATCATCTCCTGCATTTTTATTAGTGTTTTCCTCTGCCTCTGCAGGCACTTGAGTAGCTTCTGCTTCCTCATCTGCTGCTTGTTCATCTCCTGTCTGCTCGGTAGCTTCCTTTGCCTCTGCAGGCTCTTGAGTTACCTCTGTCTGTTCTACTGCTTCTTCATCTCCCGTCTGCTCTGTTGCTTCCTTCGCCTCTGCAGGCTCTTGAGTCACCTCTGTCTGCTCTGCTGCTTGTTCATCTCCTGTCTGCTCCGTCACTTGCTCATCCCCTTCTCCTACCTCTGTGCTGGGTTCAGCATTTTCAGTGGTTTGCTGATCATCTACAGGAGCTTCTGTTAACAGAGACACAAGTAGATATATATCAAATCACCCAAATTCTACATATTTTTTTATTTAATAGCGACTATAAAATGAAATTATTTCATATGAATACTTGAAAAAATAAAATTGTTAGTAAAAACAATTTGGGAATCATTGCAAACAGCCATTTCCTTTTTTTACATATTGTGAATGATTATACTAGAATTTCTGTTTTATAGAGCAACTGCTACAATGATTGTGATGAAATGAGAAAATTAACTGAAGTGATGTTTTTATATAAAACATCTAAGTAAAAGTTTGGAACTCTAACAATCATTGATTTGTAATGATTATTATTCATCTTTGGCTTTTCAATTTTCAGTTCAGAGTACAATGTATGATTTCAATTCTCTGAAGAAGACAATTTTTGCTCATTAAGTTGTTAACCTTTCAAGATAACAATCATTTTTATTTAAAATGGTAATAAATTTCTATTATCATTTCATTTTTTCACATCCCTGACACTACATTTTCTAGGTATCATTAAATGATATTTAGATGAGAAAAAGTTACATACCTTGTGGAGGTGGCTGGTTTTCCTCATCCGCCATGATGACGATGACAATTTATTTCTATTAAATGGTTATGTTGATGTCAGTATCTGTTTAGAAATGTAAAGAAAAAGGTTGATGATAATCATTCCAGGTATGAAATAGAACTTGAGTATATTTCTGTAAATCACACATCGATCTAAATGTTCATCCATCCATGAATCGGTCATTTCTAATTATCATTGGATAGTTAAACCTGTTGCAAATAGGAATAGCTTTTCTACTTATCTCATATTATTTGAGTGTTGAATCTTGAAAATATAAAATGAAACTGTATTAAAATCAGATGAAAAGTTTTGTGCTGATTCGACAGACACCGGCCTTACCTTCCGCTCAGGTATATTGTGCATGCAAAGTACATGCATCTTAGTGCTGCTGAATTGCACCACATTGTTGCCAGCACACCCACTACACATGAATCAAGGCAAACTATAACTCTAGCAAAACTTTAAGCACGACATTACCACACTAGCAAGTATTGGGCGATCTGTCTGCAATTTGTCTGGGAACTGCAGACTTCAGTCTATGTGGAAGAGGGATTCAGTAGAGCCAGCAGAGCATGTCCCCAAACAAAATAGACTGATTTTTTTGTCTAACTTTTGTTAGACTAGATTCCACTTATACATGTTCAAGGCTATCTAAGATATCTAACTGTTAGGTCTACTTATTTTGATGCAACAGGAACTTTTTTAGTCTTAAAGGGAAAGTCCACCCTAATATTAAGTTGATTTTAATAAAAGAAGATAAATGAGAGAAACAGATTATTGAAAGTTTGAGCAAAATCCGATAAGAAATAAGAAAGTTACAAAGTTTTGAAGGTGTAACCAAACAAACACAAATTGGCAATTCCGTGACATATCTTGTGAGCTCCTCTGCCATTTGCTCAGTACAAAAAATCTCATTAATTTTCATTTTCTTAGTTTTTGATGAAGGAATATATTTATTTCATACAAAACATATGAGCAATAATTTTATTAAAGGTGCATGTATGATTGAATATCTTCTTTAGAGAAAATTTGAAAATTAATGATTTTTGGGGTACAGGGCAAATGGGAGAGAAGAGCTTGCAAGATATGTCATAGAGTTGCCAAGTGATTACATCATCAAAAAATCATAACTTTCTTGGAGGGTCTATTTCTTTTTGGATTTTGCTCACTTATACATGTACAAGCTTATCTGAAGATAAGCTTGCAGTCCACAATAGCTTTTACGGATGGATAGGTGTCAATAGCTTTTGTGTGTATCAGCGGGCCTTTTTCCAGTCTAGATCATTTATACATGAAGAAAATAATTATTTAAAATTTCACTTTCAACTATGAATCCCCAAATTTGTGGCACTGTAAGATTAAGAGTTGAAGAGTCCCTGAATCAAGTAATCTAGCTAATTTAAGAAAATTAAATCTTGCTTAGAGCAATTTTGTTGTCTGTTTTTGACTGCTGCAACAGTGAATGTTGGACACAGTCCCACATAGGCAAGGGCCTATGCACTCATAGGCCCTTGCCTATGTGGCACTGTGTCCAACATTCACTGTTGCAGCAGTCAAAAACAGACAAAAATTGCTCTAAGCAAGATTTAATTTTCTTAAATTTGCTAGATTACCTGATTCAGAGACTCTTTAACTCTTGTACGTTGACTTCTGATTCCATCACTGCAAAGCAGTACTTTAAAGGGCTTTTTCTCGCTCCTCGTGTATACAGCAGCGGGGACTGGGCTAAGTTAAAATCATCTACAGTACGCTTATATGCCTCGACCTGAAGCGAAGAGTATAAATGCGAAGAGTGCTCAACCCGCTACTAAGCACGCGTGCGTATTGTGGTGCACTCGTAAGGCGAGTCTCGTTTTAACACGGCAATATACACCTGCCGAATATACTACGGAAATACGAGAGAGTAATTTGTCTTAACACTATTAAAGGCCTTTGCGAAGTTTGACTGACCCCGGAAGCACCTGATCTCCACGGAAAAGTGCCTCGGAAGCTTGATTCAGCATCTGGCTTTGTTCTCCAGACGTTTGGGGAAAAAGATTTTTGCATTGCATAATTCTTCCACAGGATGGTATATTTCTATATAGCGCCATTAGCATTAGTATATATCGAAACGACTGTAATTCTAGGCTAGCGCACCAAAACAACTACGACAACGCCGCCATAGCCAAGCATCTTCTACGAGAACTTCGCTGAATGGAAAGCAAACTGGTAAGTTTTTGTCTTTTTTTAGTTAAAATATTAGTTTAATACAAGTTTAAAAATCAAATTCATTTACATACACAGACATCATACAACATAAATACAGCAAAAATAGGGAATAAACCCTTGGAATTGCAAGGGAGGTGATATTGTAAAGTACACATTCAGATCTGCCAGTAAAACACGTATGGAGTACGAGGTTATCTTACGATAACCTCGTATGTGTATGAGTGGGGCCTATGAGTGGATTTTGCTCAAACCTTCACTGATCTGTTTCTGTAATTTTTCTGCTTCTTTTAAAACCAACTTGATATTAATTATCAGGGTGGACTTGCCCTTTAAATTTAGTTTAAAATTTAGATCGGCAGCGGGTTCTAGTTGGTGGAATTTATGGCCTAATCATGGAATAGATCCAAGTCTCCTCTCATTCAGTGTGTACGCACACACTTACGTGTCATGTCTATTGAGGTGGAATGATGTCACCATAGCATTGCACGTAATAAACCGATACTGTGTCTTCAGATAGATCTAAGCTTGTACATGTAGTGGTCTGTGCAGAGTGAATGAGGGGAGACATATTATTTCACGATAACACTGAATTTGTTTCTCCATCTTTCAAATATGACTTCTATGTAGCTTTAATTGTTAAACATGGTGATGCTTCGTCAATGCGAGGTTAGCGATGTCGACGATGCGATGCACGTGCGATTGTCGAATTTTCTTGCCTTTTCAAAATTTAAACCACATAATTACCAGCGTGTGGGACTGTACAAAGAAAATTCTGTTTTTAAACGGATATATTTTCCCTGTTCATCAGGCTTATATCTTGTTTCTTATAAAATTTAAGACATTCCACATATTTATCACTCTATCAAAATAAACTTTGACACATCAAAATCTTTGAAAGGCAATATAACACTAAATATAATCACAATAAACGGAGCTCTAACCTTACCCAGTTGTCAAGGAGATAATTGTTTACGCAGCGCAGCAGCAAGAAGCTAGCATACCGATTTTTTACCGTGGTCCCTAAATAGTATGGTATCCTCAATGCGCTCTTTGAAGAGGTATCATAAATTTGATTTTGATTTGGCTGTGCTGGTACCAAAGTCAAGTAAACTGTCCGGGGGGGGGGGGGGGGGCATGTCTGATTGAGACCTCTACATCATCCGCGTAAATACTTAAAAGAAAAAAGTAAATCACTTTCTGCGGGGATTGCAGTAGGAGTAGTTTTGCCCGTAGTTTTGATACCAAAAACAGGGACTCCGTCTAACATCTCTGATTTTTATAACTTTAAAGGCGATTTCCGCGGATCTTCTTCTTATCACATCTGAATTTGATACCCTTTTTCTTGATTTTTGCTGTTTTTTATACCCTAAACGCGTAACCCGGGTTACGTGCCTAATGCTGAAAAAGTACCCTTTTTATCCGTTTTCGTGTACGCGGATGATGCACATGCAGGTCTCAATGAGACATGCCCCCCCCCCCCCGGGTAAACTATCAATATCCAAATTGTGTCTCTTTGAAATTATATTTTAAAAAACAGGGGGCCACAAAATTAACACTACTAGTGGATTATCTATGAATTATGTGTCCAAGTGTAAACTACAGAATTGCTCCCACGCCCTCTTATTAGCTCAAAAATAATTCCCGTTCTGAATTAGAGAATTATCATACTTACCGCTATAAAATAATTTCCGATGCAAATAAGCCTTGACTGGTTCCCAAATTTAGATTAAAAAACTATAGAAGTGAGGGAGTACAGCGACCAGTGTTTTGTTTAGTATTTTCAGACGTCAAAACACTCTTTCTGAACAGTTATGTATTTTCTCCTTACCAGTTTAGGAAATTTGTAAGGGAGCATAATATAATTTATAGAGTTTCATTTAGGTTTTGAAAAAAAATATTTTTGAAAACCCTTCTGTTTTGTACACTTCTACCTATATTCTGGTTGCAAATATAATTAAACCCCGAAGAATAGACAGAAAGGCACTGGAATTCAGAAATTCATACAAGAAATCAGAAAAGAAGCAATCGTTCTCTCTCTCTCTCTCTCTCTCTCTCTCTCTCTGGCTCTATTTTCTCTGTAAACAGCCATTCAAGTGATATGGCAGTCCCTCTCTCCACAATTAAAACTTGCGTCATGTAGAAAATTTTGGAGCTTGAAATGAAAGAAGGTAACTGAAAATGAATCAGTAGGCCTACGAGGTTTGTTACACTTACCACGAATGTAGTATGTCTCGCGATGATTTAGTCTGTTTGAGATGAATTTCAGTCTCTATCTGATCATAGATGATCTTCGAGTCCGATATAGTTTTATTCGTTTGATCAGACCCTCGCCCCCCCCCCCCAGAAAAAAAAAGGGGGAAGAAGGAAAAAGAAATGCGGTGATCTACTGAGCTGATATAGACATTGTTCCAATGCTAGGTGAGCCGAATATGCAGAATTTACATGACATATTTGCTCTTGTCCAATTAATTATAACTTGCGTAATCACTAAAAACAACAAACGTGTAATTTTATTGACTTTGAAGTTGCTTAGTGATAAACCAAGTTGTTTCCTTCAGATGTTTCTTAGAAGATAACAAGATTAATAATAAGTGAATCAGAGAAGTGATGAAAATAAAAAATAGGGAGAGGGTTGAAGAAAAGGAGTGTTTGAACCGGGGTTGAAAATTATTATAAAGTTTCTGGTATCATTAACTTATAAGAAACATCATTAACTGAAATAAGTTGAGAACAACTGTCTTACATTCGATAGACTCCATATCTTTCTCATCACAACAGACCTAATTATCATTTGTATCCTTTTTTCGCTTAGTTGTCTTTACTCAGGGATGGAGCCAATATTATGGCTCTCAGACCAGAGGCACATGCCTACAAATGTACTCACAATGAAAAAAAAAGTGCACACATGTGTTAAGCTCAGCACACCATAAGGGGCACGTGCCCACATGCCCATCCCCCCCCCCCCCCGCCCCCGCCTGGATCCTCAGATGTTAAACATCAACCTTTCTCCTGGATTTTCTGCTATATCTCAATGAGAAATTACAATTTCAAAACAAATGCCATTCTGAGACAACAATAATACAATTTGAAGAAAAAACAAACAAACAAAACAAAAAACAAACAAACACACAAACAATAATGCAATTTCCTTCTCTTTTTCTCTCTCTCCTACTCTCTCCTTCTCTCTCTCTCTCTCCTTTTTCCTTTTTCTGATTCTCTCTCTCTCTCTCTCTCTCATATTTCCTATCTATTTCCGATTCTCTCTCTCTCTCTCTCTCTCTCTTCCCCCTTTCTCTCTATTTCTATTTTTGTAAACATAATTGTCAAAATGTATACCAAATTATATTTTACCTTGTATTTTCATTTGATATATGAATATACGTATTTCCCGTGTAATTCAGCTCTTGAGCTGCCGTATGGATTTTTCATTATTACTTCTCAATTAAATTAAATTCAATCTAACCATCTAATAATTATTATTTTGTAATAGGCCTAAAATATATAAATTCATCTATTTTAAAATGATAACCCTAAAAGGGACTGACACTTTCTGAGAACTTTCAAGAATTTTGAGCAATTTGATAAACATGTTTACTCTCTCTCTCTTTCTCTTTCTCTTTCTTTCTCTCTCTCTTTCTCTTTCTCTTTATCTCTCTCATTTACAGTAGAACTCTTTTTAGCCAGTATATAAAATCTAGATTTCGTCTTGTATGTATTCTTTAATCTTTCTTCCTATATCCTTAGTGGTGTTTTCAGATTTTTTTTTTTAAGTGTTTGAATAATGAACAAGATATAAAATGTTAGATATACATTAAATGGAATGTGCTACATGTCTTTAATAATTATTCACTTTCGGTGGGTGGGGGGGGGGGTATATAACACATATTGAAGACAATCAACTATTAAGGAACTATACATCCATTCAACGAGAATTTGTGTTGTCAACTTTTCTTTTACTTTTACTATAAAGATTATGATTAAAAAATACAAAAGAGACTGTCAATTTCTTGAAACGTTAAAGGATTTTGAGCATTTTGATCAGTTACAAGTCCACTCTGCTGTAACCAATATTTCAACCCATACAAGCAGATTTAAGATTAATATTTGTAAGGTTTCTTAACCTTCCTCCTTAATCTTCTACGTCCCTAATGAGCTGTTTGAGGGCCATGTTGCTCTCTTCTTCAGTTCATCCTCTTTGCGTGATATGTCTGGAGTTCGCACACGTATGAGAACTCTTCAATATTTGCACTCGACAGTGAGTACACACATTTAGGTGACTGGTGGGTTTGGGATATAGCTCGCAATTCCAGACCTGTTAGTAATATATTCCAATTCTCTGTATATGTTTAAAAATAAAATGATTTAAATGTTCTCTTAGCAGGAGAAATTTTCCTTTTTTAAGAGAGTAACTAATTATGAATTATATTATATTACCCATGCATACCATGCATGCATTATCATGAGCAGAATGATTATAATCATTCATCTGCTTTGGTAAATAAATCTTAACCTAAAATTCTGTTCTTTTCCGCATGGAACGATTAATTTCCAATTATACTAACAGAGAGCAGCATACATGACATAGACCTATGAAAAAAATATACACACTATAATATATGCAGAGAGGTGATGCAGACTTTATGTGGACCAGGCCCATCATGCTAGATCCCATATTAAAAGTGAGCTAGCTATAGTTATAACATCCGTACTGTACAGTAAACGCAGGAACACCTCATTAAAATTACATATCAATATCATAATGCAAAGGTTAGACTATTGGGGGCTCATAGTAAAAAGAGGGCTAAAACCCAAGACTATACCAGTATCGAAACACTCCAGTGAAGACCAAAAGAAATATACAATCAAAAGAGGGGAAAAAGAGAGAGAAGAGAAGATATCACGGGAGAGCGAATGCATTTTGATGGTAAAAAAAAAGAGTATACATGTATTCCAGCAACTGTATTCGAAACGTATATATTTTCAGTACTGAGGGTTTATGAAGATAACTTATGTATGTGACACACTCTAACTCACAGTATATTCCAAAGTTTTGCTGCATTATAACGCGGAATTGAAGACTTCGCTCACTTATACCAACAGCTTGAGAAAGTAGATTAATAATAGAAAAAATCTGACTATCAAACAACCCAAATACAGATTCCCTTGACGTATAAACCACACAATAGCGTATAGCTGTAGCACAGCGGGGTAGTCCCCTAATTGGTGGGTCATATGAGAAAGGAGGTTTGGAAATCTGTGAAACAGGTGTGATAATACACCGTTTATAACTTGGACCATTTAACAGGAATCTGGCGCCGTATTGGTGGAACTCACGCCAAAATCGCATGGCCTTGACTGGTATACATGCAATCCACCTTTGACCGCCGTATTAACTTCAGATCGGACGTGGTTGTGTGTGCGCCGGTGTACGGGATAAACTGTACATGTACATAGTGGCAGCGCAAGTTAAATACGAGTGCATATTGAATATTCTATAATCATATTTCACTCATTTATCGTCGAAGCGATTAGGCCAACAAGTCACTGGAATCTACAGCGTACTACAATAGTAAGTATGTCGATGTGCTATCCATATAATAATTATGTATGTTTCTAAGTCGCTGTGTCTTTTTTGTTTTCACTCGATATAGATGGTAAAATGGTGTGGGAAATGACTTGTGTGCATGCATTCTTGTTGAATAAAGGTAAACAAATAAGTGTTTATATTACAAGAGGCATGCAGTATATACAAAACCAGGTACCTCTGACTGGTATAATATGGCATATTTTAGTAAGTAAGACATAGTATGGTACCTTCTTAAAGATAGATGTTACTATTCCCAATGAACTCTCTGAAATCTGCGAGTGTTATAATAATGTGTAGATTTTTATAACAATTAAGCGAATTATTTTCTTATTAATCTTATTATTAGTTTGGTATTGTTGTCGGAATGCAGTTTCTCTCAGTTAAGTATTATCTGAGAACTGTAAAGTGTCTTCTTCTACAATTACTTGGGAAGTGGGTGTTCATACACTCTTAGTCCCAAGTCATCACATGAATTACAACTTTTCATTTTACTTTAATAATAGGGGCCTACCTAGCTGTAAATCATTTATCAAAACTTATCATGAATCGCTCCGCCAATTTAACAACTGTTTATTAAAACATTGAAAATCTAGCATTAAAAGACAAGTCGCTTCTTGCGGCATAATCATCACACCACCAAAATATCAACGCATACGTGGTGATCTTATATTATGCCTAATGTTTACGAATATTAATCTAAACATTTATATCCATTTTGCAATGGATTGTTTGCTTGATTGTATGAAGAACAGGTGCCTATGTAAACCCGAATACTGTGTCAGTTTCAGTTTCAGTTTAGTTTGTTCCCACAAATCAATCAAAATACAAATCATATATTCTGGAATGATAGAACTCGATTACAGAATGCAAGAACAAATATATCACAATAATGGAAGCAAAAGAAAATAAGTGCGTAATTCAAAGATTTACATCCATGTATAGTGGAGGGGCCTAAAGTAAAGCAAGGCTGGCAGAAGAAAATAATAGTAGAAGGGAGGAAGAAGGAATTAACAAAAGAAGGGGAAAGGAACGGGAAAAGGAGAACAGTACAGGACAAAGACGAATTGTCACAAGAACAGGGACACAGGGACAGTCTTGACATGGTAGACAAACTAAATTGCAAGGGGATCTGCAACTGTTATTAGATTGTGAAGATTTTTTTTTAACATTATACGTCGCAGCATAGTAAAATGAAGCAAGATATATATAACGTATAGGCATGAGTGTACCCATGCACACTGCTGAAAGAAAGGATAAAAATGTATCAAATGCATTATCGGATGAATAGCTGAGTATTACAAATTACAATAAGGCCTCAAAAGAAACGTCTTTAACTTTCTTGTAAATCCAGTTATACTTAGTACAGATATTTTTATTTCGGGATTTAGAGAGTTCAAGTATTAGGGACCTGAATAGACAACAGTATTATAGGCAAATCATGTTCGGGTTTTTAAAGATGGTGTGAAAATGCTTGACGCGTAGGATATAGTTATGCAGGTTTTTTTTTTTTTTTTTTTTGGTAAACATGGAACTAAGTTCCTGTTTCCTGTTATTCCGCATAGGTATACATGAAATAAGACAATATTAATACACAACAAATACAAAAAAGACGAATATAAAAAAAAGAGAATTTTTTAATATCATTAATCAAAGAATATCATTCATTTGGCAAATTAATTTCCTTCCGACCTGATCAATAATGATCTCTCATACATGTCATAGATTAGTTTATAATGTGTTATTTTGTGGAGGTGATACGGCCTAAATAATCAATCTTATCATGCATGTTAAAGCTAAACGGTACGGCAGAAAGAAAAAAAACTCATCAAATTATAGCTTAGTCGTATACAATTTTCTCGGTGGTGATTATTTATATGGCACCAATTTTAATCATTATTACTCCTCTGCAACACTAACCATCTCTTGATAGTATCAATTTGACTAATTGCTTAAAATTACTCCATCAATAATGGCCTGCGCTGTAGCAGTCGCAAACGGTATTTTACTGCTACATACGAAAGCCGAACTGATTATGTTTCAGAACTATAGCTAAGGCTCTAGTTTTATATTTATGTATAAAATGAAAAGTTATTTTGAATAGACTTAATCTATGTCTTTCCAGAGAGATGAACAGGATACTTCATATACATCTGTGCATATCATTTGAAGTTAATATTCTGTAGGTCGTGCTCTATTTTAGTATTATTCTTTGCAGGTTTAAAATTGTAGTATAATTTGATTGATCTGTTGTCCTTAAAAAGAGGTAATAATGATTTTAATTTTGCCAGTTGATGAATAAATCATATCAAAGACATAATAATCCATCTTAATTTTTTTTTATTTTTTTATATATTTTATTTCCATCAATAGTTTAAAAATACATACAAATACAAGTCAGTACAAAATATAGAATAACATAATATAAAATAACAAGATAGAGGAGACAGTGTACATGCAATGAGAATTATGTCAATATGATTCACTTGAGAAATATTGTTCCTATCATCACATGAAATCATATGAATTGTTATATTGCTCTCTTTTGGTGTTGTTGTTGTAGTGGGTTTTTTTTTGGGGGGGGTCGAATTCCCAATGAAGTAACACATAAAGTACCATAGTTTTTCACGTATTTATTTAAGACATTTCCAATCTTTCTAAAAACTAAAACGCCCCCTTTTCACCTTTATTTTATTTTTTTAATTATACTCGAATATCGCATCCGATAATGTAACACCAACGCTTTTCCAGTTAATGTAATCTAAACGGAAAACACATTAATATTAATTTCACGTCATGATATTATTGTATACAAGGTTCAGAGTAAAAAATTACAATCGTGTTGATCGTGCAATCACTATTGAATGAGAGGATAGAATTTTAAGTAACTGAAGATGAGTCATTCCCATTTCATGATTAATAAAAGTCTTATCTTTATAGTGTTTTCAGGGAAACGATAATGGCTTGATAAGAAAAAACTTCGTTTGCATCCAGTCAAGTATTATCATGTACATATTGTGTAAAAATCTAACCACGTAAACATTATGACATCTGCACATATTGACTTTATCTTTGTGTAAATGTCACGGCCAGACGGACGGGGAAATTAAGTCAGTTATATAGAACCATAATGATTAAAATGTAAGATGTCTACTGATATACATATTATATTCATGAAGTAGCATAGGTTATATCCGGTTGTGTGCTATTCGTCACGTTAGTAAATTCTCTTTCTGCTGACAATGAGTGACATTTGTCTTTATTATTTCATATTCTGTTTATCGTTATTATACATCAGCGTATATATGGGGTGGTCGCTTCATGTCCCGAAATAAAATTGGCGCGCGGAGGTGCCTATAGTGATCTACCCTTAGTTCGAAATCCTGGCTCTGCCGACGCATGGTATGATCACGATGTAGAATCTCACAAGTTCCATGTAACCTATGTCTATATATACACAAACAGACATATTGAATCTTATACTTTAAAGTAGGAAATCTAAAATCTCGAGGTGTAACTTTCAAGACAAGCCCCTCCAAAAAAAAAAACCAAAAAAAAAAAAACGAAAATAAAAGAAAAGAAAAAATATAAAAAAGCAATAACCGAAGCACCAAATGTTCCTAATTTTGTGTGCAAATATTTAGTGGCAAACATTGTATATCAGTAGTAGGTTATCTTTTAATTGAAAATTCTTGACGGCTGCACTATGTACCAGTGAGTAATTAAATTCGAAAGTTAATGAAATTTTGTGTAAAATATCACTTACGGAGTAGGTTAATTCGCCTTAGGAATTATATGAATTATTTTTTAAAACTGTTGATACAAGATAGCCGTTATTTTGATACAAGTACGAAGATTAAAAAAAATTATAAAACGGGTTCAAGAATGTAGCCATCCTGATTGGTCAAATAACACCACGTGACCGTGCAAAAAAAAAGTGATAACGCACGGCGAGGGGACTAACGCACGGCTAATCCGGATCAAACACTAAGATTGTAAGAAAACACTAAGATTGTAGACCCGTTTTATAAAACTTTTAATACATGGTTGTGAGGTCGTGCATTAGTGCGATCCAGCAACACGCAGGTTTTTATCGTGGTGTCTAACACACTCGGCTACGCCTCGTGCGTTAGTACACCATGATAAAAACCTTTGTGTTGCCAGATCGCACTAACGCACTCCCAACCATGTATTAATAGTATACTGGCGTATTGATCAATCAATGTACCAGTTATATGAATCTTGGTACTTGTATAATGATGCGATCCAACTTGTATCTTCGATTGTTATTCATTTATTATAAGTGCTAAGAAATCAAGTATTAAAAAAGGCTTAAACTCCAGGGGCCAAAACCGTAAGTCCTATCCAAGGGACATAGTGAGTTGACTTAATTTGGTATCAAAACCGAGATAACCGCGATACCTAGACCAATGCTTTTTTTTCTTAAGCCACATACCTCCTCTATAGATAGGTCTTGAATAGTAGATAAGTAGAAGAAATCTTCCATGATTTATGGATTTCTCACGGGTCCAATTCATAGCCGTGTTGATATGTATTATCTGCATATTTAGACTGCAAATAGACACACCAACTGGACAAATATTACTCACAGTGCCAATTCCACAAGAGAAAGTTAGACCATGTAGACAGGTGTTTTTTTATCCTTTCTTTTTTTCTTTCTTTCTTTCTTTCGCCAGATAGTATTATTAGATTTCAAGGATAGAAATACTTCTTGATCGTTGACAAAGCTACTTGTTTGAATTGAAATAATGGTATACTTTAACAAAGTATCTATGTCTGCAAATTTTGAGGACAGTAATATTAGTTAAGAAAGGAAGAGCAAGTTTTATAAAGAGATCTCAGGTAGTATCAGAACCGAATCCAATCCAGTCCAGGAAATTGTAGAGCGCCAATATATAGTTGCCTATATAAATCAAAGGCGCTTGGTGAGACTGAAAAAATGCTGATATGCTGTCCATGATTCATAAGGGAAAGACCGATTCAGAAATAGTGGCTCGTTGTATGCAATTTTGGATAGGTATGTTTTGAAAGTAGGCAACAGATCACAAGAGCGAAGGAGCAGCAGAAGAGTATATTTTTCATGTATGCTTTATAGCGCCTAGTAATATAAGAAGGTGGAAGAGGAAGAGAAGTAGATGCGCTTCAAAGAAGAAAATTCTATATGAAAGCAGAGTAATATGGGAAGGGACTAGGTTGATAGATCTAGACTCGGGTCAACACAATCTTATTGAGAAGAGGAAACTAATTCAGCCTGGAATGTAGAACATGACATGTTTGCCATCTAGTTAGACAAGTCACCAATCAATTAAACAGATGACGCGTGACATTTCGTATTAAAACATGTTTGATCGAACCTCTCGAAGATATTAAAACAATAAAAACTTATTGTTTTGCCCAGACAAAGGTAGGGAACGCGTTCATCATATTACCAGTAGGAAGATGACCTACCTCTAGTCATACATCGTGACAGAAATGAATGAATTATTTAATAACCTAAAGCTTCTGTTGGTAGCTATACATTCATCAAATTATATGATTAGCAGTATATATCGGTGATAATGGTATTCCATTTTCCACAGTGCATAACAATTTGCTTCCAGGTTGACGTTATTACCGTGGCCTTTAGCTCTGGCAGCCTCATTCATCTCAAGAAAATAATCCATAAATAGAAACTATTTTACTATACCTGGCCAGATAGAGGCAAATACCATGAATACAGATTAATTTCTTGCCAAAAGACATCGTTCTATCATTTTTAATCAACCCCGTGTTAAGAATAATGTAATTTATGCCTTTATTGTATAATTTCACATCGTAAAATTTACCAGAGGAGCATAATATGTTGTCGTGGTGGAGAGAAAACATATGCTAAAATGGCTTGGCCATGTCATTGGCTGTCACATTTCTATGTAAAATCCAACCTACCATCATGACCATGCCTCCATGAAAGTCATAGTTAAAAGAGGTTTTGACATTGTAAGTGACAGATACTTGGTGCTGAAAATAACACAAATAAGGTATAAATGGGCCAATTGTCTTCTTGTTGAGTCATGCATGGTTTGTTATGTATGGAGTTTCTAAATACGAATTATATGCAGATTTGAACGGGTTGTGTATGACGGAATGTGTGATTTGTATATCTCGATTGTTGTTTATCAGAGTTGAACTATATGTCAAGAGTTACAATGTCATGGAATGGTACGAATGCCCTATATTGCATGGTAGGGAATTCTGCCAAATAATATAGATTGTATTTAGCTCAAATCGTAGAGTAATACTTTCATTGTGACATGAACTTGGGTTCAATATGCATGCACTCTCAGAAATGTTGGTTAAAAATCATTATGTTGTTTAAAATATGAACCTACCAACTGTTGGTTTAAAAAAAATTGTATGTAAAACATATGGGGATTTTTTTTTTTAAACCAACAGTTAGTAGGTTCATATTTTAAACAACCTAAAATCTTTTCTGAGAGTGTGGCATAATGGGTGTATTAAAGTCCCAGTTAATTCTATCTTGAATGTTATTATTATCTTGTGCGTTAAATGAATCTATAGGATGTTATCTTCTTGGCAATGTGGTTTGGATAAATATATAATGTAGTTCATGCTATTTAAAAAGCAACGTGCTGTTCCTAGCCACACATTTAGACTGCCTCAACGTTGTTCGATGATAATAAACCTCAGTAGAAGAAAAACCCATGAGGATTTTACCTTTATGAGGTAAAAAGCAAACACTACAACTCAACTCATTCAATTGTGATTATTATGACAAGCATGGGAAGAAGGACTCACACTGACTCGTACCTCTCTTTCAATAAGTCGTTTTCTTATTGTTAATCAAAATACTTCAAGGCTTTCTTGCAATGGGTAGTAAACGTCGGACGTTTCAATAGACCCTTTCCGTTTTTACTTGGGAGATACCATCGTGGGAACTTTATGATGTGTCCATGACTCCATGCAGTAGTTAATCCTGATTACATGGATTACATCAATCATCATTTGAATTGAATTGAATTGAATTCTAATAAACATCACTGATTTACATCAATATTCTGTTCTAAACATATCACAGAGTATATCATATCACTCTTAAAACAATCTAGTCAAATATGACTAGAATACTATTCCCACTGGCACCTGCACTATTCTAGTGAAAAAATACAATAGCTTCGGGTTTATGAAAAGAATTCTTAGTCAAAATGAACAGAATCCTAGTCTGAATCTGGTTAAGAAAGTGTGAGCAGGCGATCTGGTCAAAAAATGACTGTAAGTTTTTTAAAAGTGTACATATGAGTATATATATATATATATATATATATATATATATATATATATATATGTGTGTGTGTGTGTGTGTGTGTGCGTGTGCGTGTGTGTGTGTGTGTGTGCGTGTGTGTGTGTGTGTGTGTACTAAAGTACTAATGTATTAAATGTACTAAAGTATCATTTCCTGAAGAAGCCTTATAGGCGAAATATTGAACCTTTTGTGTCTCACGGAGTCATTTATTCTGTGTGTCTCTCTCTCTATTTTTAATCTCCGTCGCAGAACTTTTGAACTTTATATATATATATATATCATTTTTCTGACCACACTGTGTGCGGTCTAATGGCGCTTTTAATTTTTACAGCACATAGAAATGATTATCCCACATCGCCAAGAAAGCAAAATGCCATCCAAAATAGCTTTCTACAGCTATGTGAGGTCTAATGTTACTTTTGTTCAATGAACAAAAAGATTTAGATACTCATAATATGCATAGGTATTTTCAAAATTATTGAATATATACATCTATTTCATCTTTACTGCATATAGTTGTACACATTATGTTGTTTATATTGGGAGACCTTGAAGAGGCAACCCTGATAAAATAAACTGGAAATTAACATCATAAAATAAATATACGAAGGGGATATATCTTGGCGATGTGGGATAAGTCATATAGAAAAGATATAGAAAAGATAACGAAATTACAAAAGAAAGCTGCCAGATTGATATCAAATTGTAATATATATACTCCATCTAATGAATTATTTGGTCGCCTGAAATGGATGCCTTTTAAGGAACGGGTTAAATATTTTAGATGTATATTTGTTTTTAAATGTCTTAATGATTTGTCTGCTGATGTTTACAAAGGTATTTTTAAAGAAGTCTCAACGAAACATAATATTAACACTCGGCAATGTGCTAATCATGACCTTATAATTGGTAAATGTCATACAGAATATTATAAGCATGCAATATGTAATGACGGTGCAACTCTATGGAATAATTTGCCTATAAATATCAAGCAAACAAGTAATTTAAACAATTTTAAATTTTCCTTGAAGAAGCATTTTCTGAATCTGAGTTAAGATATTGTCACTGTTTGGAATAAACATTATTTATTTTTTTCTGCTCCCTAGGTTTCCCTTTCTCTATCTCTCATTCTTTATATTATCATTGTTTATCCTTACTTCAGTAAGTTTAATAGTTATGATTACTGACACTGATTATTTATTGTGGTTTAGTTTTGGTACAGTTTAATTGAATTCGTTTATAATTATTTATGTTACTGGTTATTTGATATATGTATGCTCATTTGATTGTAATTCAAATCATTTTTAATTGTATATAGTTTTTTGTATTTTCAGGGCCCCATGGAAGATCAACTTTTGTTGAATGGGCTACCCTGATGAAATATCAATAAATAATAAAAAAAAATTTAAAAAATATCTAACGCAATGTGGATAGCAAACTGCCATCTAAAATTGCTGTCCATAAGATGTGATATATCTGTGGGTGCTGTAAAAGACTAATGGCATTAGATCTTAAACTGTATATGTACATCATAAATCTTGCAAGGGACACGCCCTTCGCTGAACACTTCATTAGAGCTTTGTAAAGCTGACCTTCATTCACTCAAAGCTTTATATTCCTATGTCAAAAGTGATAATACAAGTAATCTGTGCTTATTGCAGCCGGTTGTGTCTATTGTATGTCCTACACATTCTTCTTTTTCACTGAAAAGAATTCGCTTCAAAGCGAGATATTAATCACTGCTCGAGATCGCTTGTCAGTTCGAGGACTATATTTGAAGTCATATTGTTAGCGGACGGTATTGACGCTGCACGCAATTCTCCAATTTGATTGTATGACTCTATTATGCCATGCAGTCAATAGTCTTATCATTATTATCATCATTTTATACGAATAGAATTGTTAGTCAGGGTACAGAAGTATAAAATATGTTTGCAGTTACGGAGGTTAACATATTTTCGAGAGCTCTCAATTTGAGCCCTCATCGCCGATTTCGTTCCTGTGTGATATAGTTCTCAGTGGGCTACATCTGATGTATTTTCTCTCATTTCTCATTCTCTCGTAGGCTACTTTTATCATTGCCGATAGACAGTGGCAGCAGCATGGACGCAAAGTGCAGCTCAATACAAATATGTCCCGTGTAAGTATTATTCTGTTTTGAATAATTAAAATGTGTTCCTAAATTTGACTTTTCTTCTATCTTACTTCAGAGGTAAGTATATTGTATGTCTATAATTATATGAAAAAGGAAGAATAACGAGGTGGAGATTCATTATTTGCCAATTGAAATTTATTTTGCCAATAAGTGGACTTTACAACATAACATGAAAAATGTATACTGGACTTTAGTGGTATTCTTAAAAACGGACTATTCAGTCCACTAATTTATGGAACACCGGGTGTCAATCTCTTTAATCCCCACATGAATTACTTTACTCTTGTAACACAAGTACCAAGGTGAATTAAGTCATTAAATGAAAAAGGAAAATAAATCCATAATGACATGATTCGTGTAGTCATTTAGTTGCAGAATCATGGTAATATTTACGGGAAGAAGCCAGTTTAAACACTTGGCGCTCCATGAATCATTGGACCAACTGTACGTACTCAGTCGGAGTTTAAACGTATACCAATTTTTGTAGCATATATGAATACCGGGCACAGCTTTCCATCTCCTCCTTAATACGTTAATATATCCCATAAAACACGAATAAGTCTGAGCTGTATCTAATTTAGATTCGACTTGTCCTTCGGAGTGAAAAATTATTGCCTCATTTGCAAACGCACTATAATAGAGATATACTTAGCATGCTCAGAGAAGATTGGAAAAGAGCAGGTGATACGTGTTCAATACATTTCCACTGGAGCAAAAATACGTCACAACTTTGTATTAAACAGATCATAAGATGCACCTGCATCAGTTGTGCATAATATAAGATTGTGCCTCATTTATGAAATTCTTTAGAATGTTTTAAAGGAAAGAAGGGGTTCCATGTATTACGATTCAGCATTTTCAGAGGCACATAATGTGTAGCAGACATGTCAGAGGCGTCGAGTAATCATTGTGGGATCCATAAAGTATTGATCGAATGCAATAGGAAACACAGAAAAAAAAAACCTTAATTCTTGGTGAGAGGGGGTTGCCAAATGTCCCTATGATCAAAGTTCCTGTTAGATTCTTGTCATATCACGGAGAAAATAATCTGTATGCATGTTTCGACTGCTACACGTAGGATATGATACACCTAATCCTCATTGGACGTGTTGGAGCCAACTGTGGAAATGTATATCTTTTAATTTGAATTTACGAGTTTGAAAAGCTCTTTCACATCTGAACTAAAACACAAATATACTGTCTTCCAAATTCACACCCATTAATTTTGCTGCTGTTATAGATAAATGTTCGCTTTTTAATCCTGTTTAAATATGTTTTAATAAATATATAAATAATAATAATAATAATACATAACATTTTTATCAGGCGCTTTATGCTGTTGTTTCTAAGCGCACCATATTCTGTCTAAGAGTTAATTACCAGAAGTCCAGAACATATCATAAATTTGAAACAAAATTGATTAAATTAATGGAACCAAGCTATCTCACTAAACTATACATGAATAATGAAAATGTCAAACAATCATATATAGATCAAGTAATATAAATAAATAAATGAATATAATTAAGCATTCAATTGACTGAGGTCAAAATTCTTTTTCAAGAAGATTCCAAGCTAAAATCAGGGTGCAAAGTCAGGGTGCATCGACAACATAGGGGTGTTTTTGTGTCCCATAACTCCCATCAATTTACTTCTAATAGATAGCTATTTAGGTTCATAATTTTATACTCTACTTTGAGGGATGCATAACACGGGTCATTAGCTATTATGAAAAATAAATTTTTGAAATATGATAAAATGGTAAACGCCATGAAGTGCTCCTTCAACTGGAAAGAATTTTCTATTCAGTGGTGGGTAGCATTATGAATAAAGAAATGTTTATGATTTATACCAGATGCAATATTAGGGGGAAAAAGTTTGGCATACCAGTCTTCAATTCATATCCAATAGTACGCCTTTATTTGCGTTAAAGTTTAAATTCCCTTTTGACTCGCCTAATGAAAAGTCAAGGTTTAGTTCATTTTTTAATTGAATTGAATGAATTGAAAACGGTGATTGTAAGAAGATGTGAACGGTTTCTTGTTAGCCAAAGTCTTATCGAATATGTATATACATGTACATATGAGTTTCCCTAACGGATTTTGATAATGTTCTCTGTGATTATAAGTCTGATTTTTAAAATATGAGTAATACAGAAAAATCATTGAAACTTGTCATGCTTGTTGCGGGAATGTTTACTTAATTATAGTTACAAAAGGCTGATATAGTCAGTGTAATTGTAATTCTATCATGATTATAATGTCCAAACATATTTCTTCTTCTTCTCCTCCTCCCCCTTATTCTTCTTTTACAGAATCAAATTCAGCCTGTGATGTAACGTGGCTACTTCAAAAAGAAATAACTGTGAGGAGAAGGATTGTGTTTTACATATCAGTTAGATCTGACGAAAACAAGATGGCGTCATTGTTCTCGAAGGAGAGGAGGAAAAGTGCCACGGTGGAGCTTAATGAAGAACCGCCAGAATTTGAACTGATGTTTCTTGGAAAGGCCGCCACCGAACGCAAGATGGGACGAGAATGCACTTCAGAGCTCGTTAGTAATCTTGTTGAACAATCGCGCGGAAAGGAACTCAAGATCGTCAGGATGACGATTACGAGTAGAGGAGTACGAGTGACGGAAGGCTCGGATCCGAAGAAACAGCGAGATACTTTTATACCCATTTATTCCATCAGCTATGGTTCCGCTGACAAGCACTATCCGCGTGTCTTTTCACTTGTGACGAACTTCAGCAAAAATGACCCAAACATCACCCAGGGTCGGAAGTCCACCATGCCCTTTTATTGTTTCGCCTTCGTGTGCCACACCCCCGTCATCGCAAGGGCAATGGTGGTATACTTACTGCGTTCGTTTAAGACCGCATACGAGACCTGGAGAAGAGGAGTCAAGAGTCAAAGGTTACGTGACAAGATCAAAGCTGGTCCTGGTCACAACAGTTTCAACCGTTCACGGAGCGGAGATGAGAAAAGTATCGCGGAGACCATCGCGAAGCTAGACGAACTTACTGCGACGAATCATTCGAGTGATAAAAACTCGGACTCGTCACAAACGAGCGATAAACCCATCACGCCGCCTGGCGAAACAGCTACTCGTTCCGACAAAGTGGCGTCATGGATGGACAAATGGCTCGGCTTGGGGTCCAACAAAACATTCACGCGGTTGCCGAGTAATGACTCATCATCATCGCCATCGGTGAGTGAGATCACCGTGCAGGAGAACGAGGCCTTCGCTGAACGAGAAGAAGAGCATCAGGAGTTCGTCGATCCCGCCGCCATGTTGAATGCAGAGGTAGACATCATGTCTGAGCTGCAAGACCCTGAAGTTCAGAGTGTGTTCGAGGAGATTGCAGAATCGAGGATGGCACAGAAGGCTAGACTGCTAGATTCACTATAGGCATGATAGGATAGAATAAGAAATTTGACATGTTTGAGGAACTTACTACTCCACTGCTTCATCAGGACATTTCATTTTGTTTTGCCGTTTTGTTTTGTTTTGTTTTGTTTTGTTTTGTTTTGTTGTTTTTTGCATCGTTTTAGTATTGTGTATCCTTTGTCTTATAAGTGAGAGCCTCATCTCTAATCCATTTTTAATTGTCTTCACAACTGAATCTTTAGACCGCGAAATTCTTGAGAAATATTATTATTACATGTGTTTACAAAGGCATTCTTTTGATTTTTGATCCTCAGGTTTTCTCGCACAACTAACACGCCTAAAGCCCACCGCACACTATACGATCGGTCTGCGATCCGATTTTGGAAGAAAATATAATAGCATTAGATATACATGTATATACAGTTAAACACATAAAATATGCTTGATTTAGGTTCTGAATAATCATATAAATAGTGAAATCGAAATTATTGCCGATCATTCTAGTCGGAGGAAAGGCTAAGTCGGTTCTAAATCGTAGTGACGTCAGAGCAGTCCTGCGATTGTCTATGATTTGAAACTGATTTGGCCGTTATTCCAGATATGAGGCTGACATCGCACCAAATGTCTATTTTAATTATTCATATTATCGATCAGAACCTGAATCAGGCAGATTTGTTAAAATGCTTGTATTTATTTCCAAAATCGGATCGTAGTCGATCGTATAGTGTGCAGTGGGCTTAACTGAGTATATGTGTGTCGGTTGAAAATCTATTGTGGGAGACTGCTCACTTACCTTGTGCAAGTGTCGAATTGATCACTCCTCAACTCGAAAACAATTATTATACATGTACATCCTACGGACAAGTAGCAAAGTCTTCCTTAAAAGGAAGCAGAGTTGATGACGATGACTTAAAAAGTCATGCTGCTGCGGTTTAGAGTCTGAATCAGATGGTGGTAAAATAATTGAATAGATGTTTCAGATATTTTACAAGTTTTTAAAGAAAGCCTGCTTCCATGCATCATCATGATCATGTCCAGCTTTAAAAATTAAAAGTTATTCCCAGAAAAACAAAATGCCATTGGAAGTAACTTATGTGGAAATTCATTATCGTCTTCTCAAACAGTGTCTGTAAAAAAAAAAAAATCATCAAAGAAAATGGCGCTACCAGTAGATAAGGAAACTGATAAGGGAATACACATCGATCAACCTTATCATATAAGGTAGTCGTGAGTTATAGTAATGCCTAAAAAATAAAATTCGCGCAGAATCCAGCAAACTTTTCCATTTAATGTTTAAATTGCTGTAAAAGAATTATGTTTTGGCCAAACGGTTTTGAGATAAAATGTGTCATAGCTGACTGGAGAAGAAACGACCTGTCTTATGCTTGCGTATTCGTGTTAATGAATTGATACGTTTTCTGGAAGTTTTCGTTATCTCGTTTGCATTTTGTTCTTTAAAAAACACATAATTTTAGAAGAGGAATCTTAGTTTATTAGGTCAAGATCATATAACTTTAACAAAGATAATTTATCACGAAATACAAGATTCAGATTTGTTGAAGTGCCTTGATACATCGCATCTTTCTAGCTTAGTTTAAAAGTCTATTTTCGAATCAGAAACTCGATCCGTCCTGAACGTTGCACGAATACTTCCAAAATGTTACACCTATACTCATCTTTCTTTCAAAAATTCCAGTACGTTTTTCCTTTACATTATTAACCTTGATTATTGGTGGAATAATCACGTCTCTCAGATTTCATACTACTGATTTTCACTTTTGTAAATTATGAACGATATTACATGAAGATTTATTCTTGTATACATTAAATATATCATGTACCATGAATCGCAATCAATGGTGCATGTGATGTTGAAAATCTAGATTTGTCAGGGATTAATCTTCTTTTCTTTTTAATTTACTTTTTTCTTTTTTTTACATTGAATCATTATTTGGTCGACAGTATGTGGAGAGAAAGACAGACAGAAAGACAGACAGATAGAAAGACAGACAGACAGAAAGACAGACAGATAGAAAGACAGACAGACAGACAGATGGAATGGAAAGACAGAAGTAGAGACAGCAAACGGAGAGGATGAGAGGGGCACAGAAAGCTGAGAGAGAAAGCTAGAGAGGGGGAGAGGCAAAGAAAGGTAGAGAGATAGAGGAGGAATTAATTCAGCTTAGTATCTCCATGGCGATAAAGAGGGTGAGAGATGAAAAGTGAGGGTTTTAGAATGAAAGAGGAAGAGGAAATACACAGAGGGCGAGGATTGAGTAAATTGGAAGGATGAAAGGGGGAATAAGGAAAAAGATGATGGATGATGGAGAGGGAGAAGAAAATGAGATTTACTGGCAGGTGAATCAGACGGGAATGTGAGGTAAGACAAAGAGAGAGAGAGGGGGGGGGGAGAGAGAAGTTAAATAATGAGAGAAAATGATATAAAAAAACAAAGAAAGAGAGATATAGAAAAAGAGAGAGGGGGAGATTTTAAAAAAAAATGGGGGGGGGGGATGCTCATTTGGGTATCCAGAAACTGATAAAGAGGGAATCCCCTCTTGGGGAAAGACGGAATTATCTTGGCAGCCCTGCGTGCCGTAATCTAAGTGCTTTTTTTTTTTTTCTACCGGGAGGGAAGAGGGGAATACGCCCGTTCTATCCAATGTTAGATACGCCGCTTTGATGTGTTATAAAAATAATGGAAAGAAAGATGAGCGTCTCTGAGACAACTGATCTGAACTAGGTCAGATCAGTGTCAAACACGAGCCCGCGGGTACACGTCATCATTTACTTAGGTGGCTTGGAAGAAGAGATGAAACAGTAGACCGTGATACCAAACGATAAAATGAATTTAGACAAGAAAGTGGGAGTGGCTATGAAAACGTAAAGAGGAAAGGAGAGAAAATAATATATGTTAGCAAAAAATCACGAGATGGCGCACTTTATCTGAATTTCTTGATTTTTGTTGATTACGCTGCACCGTTGTATGCGATGTTGACATAAAAGGGTACACCATGCTATTCGAAAGTCATAAAAATAATAATTACATTTCAGCATGATAATATTAAATATTTAGGAGCGCTAAAAGCAGAAAGTACCATAGTGCTTACAAAATTACAGATTTAAAAAGAGAAGACAACAGCAACAGCAAAAAGACAGACTTTAAAAAGTAAGAGATTACATTAGAACATTATATTACTGACAGTATTGTTATAACGTCTGTTTGTTCACTTATTTCTTACCGTTTTGTTATTAAAGTTTACAATAGACATTGAAAAACCAACAGATTTATTGCAATCAGACCACTGAACTTTGTGACAAGATTACATTAATAGGCCTATTCATAATGAATCAATACGAAAGTAGCGAAGAATAGGATGAACCTCAATCTTATTCGGAAGAATAAGAGCGAGATATAAAGACACGGTTTAGGTTGTCAGTCTTCATCAGACGATACCTATTGTGATTTCCACCACCTTTGTGCCTCTTAAAATAAGTCAATTAGAAAGAGATTAATAGGAATGTATAACAAAGATTAGGTGTCCCTCTCATCAACGTGATTGAAAAGTTAAGGAACAATACGGATTCTAAAGCTCCTTTTGGTGACCCCCTTCGAGATTATCCCCACTTAAACTTGCACTAGGAACGGGAAGATAAAGAAAGAAGAGGGATGTTCCGTATCATAATGACCAACCTTTGCTGGATGAGTTAACAGATTCAATTCACTTTCGAACAGGATATAGGGATCAATTATACCAGAATAGGATTTTTAAAAAGTGAAATGAAGGTTCAGGTGAACGGTAATCTTATGAATCTAGGATTAACGTAGAAGTTTTTAGAATCCCTTATACTTATAAAATGTAATTAAGGCAGCTTTAATAACTGTAATTGGATTAAATATAATGCGTTCTCATTTATGAAAATTATCAAGATCAAAATACTGTAAAGAAAGAAGGAACATAGCAACAATGTTATGATCATGATTAAATGGAAACTACAGCAGTTATTCATATGTCTACACCAAAGACATCTTTGATTGTCACTCTTATGTGTATCACAGTAAGCGCCATCTACGTCTCACTCTAGACATAAACTAATAATCCCTTCTTTTTTTTCCTCCATGAATAATACAACTGCAACAGAAACGTACGTGTATCGTATGCAATTCAGCTTTTAATTCTGATCATTGTTCTCCTTCCTTATACTGTACGTCTTTTCTCCTACCTTTATAACTTCCATTACCTTTTCATTACACAATTACAGAAAAGTACTTGCACTGCTCTGCAATTTCATCATGATTAAAAAATGCCACATCCTTCAAGATAATCATGATGAAAATTTTAACTCACTCAACATTGATTGTGTCTTTGTATTCAACAAGTTCATATCATCTATTGAAAACAAATGACATGGGCCGCGGAGCCGGGGGCTGGGGCTGCAGCCCCCCCCCCCCCCCACACACACACACACTTTTTTGAGTAGACACGTTAAAAAAATATCGGGAAAAAGGCTCCAAAATTGTAATTAATGAGGGAAATCAGATCAGCCCCCCCCCCCCCCCCCACTTTCAAAAATGCTCCACGGCCCCTGAATGATAGCATCAAGTTCACATAGTTTTCCCCAATAAGCTCAGTTTAGGCAAAGAAATTGTACATACACCAAAATAACCTCAAAATAAGCTCAAAAACCTCTACAAAAGCTCAAAAGGGGTCCCTTCTCTTCCTGGGAATACTCACAAATAACAAAATCAAACTCTTTTACACGTCAGTCATTGTAGAAATCAAATAATGTATTTCGGGTCAGAAAGGGCTTGACGTAGTAACAATACAATATGCAGAAATATGATTTTCTTTTGTGCGAATTATATTCTATGGAATGAAGGCTTTTAGTCAGTCGTGTGTATCATGCTAAATACTCCTTGATCATAATGGAGGTAAGGTGCAGTCTGGTTGCTGTGGGTAAGGCCTTTGGAAAAATACAAAAAGCAAACATGAGATTATGATCCATTATCAACATTTTCTCCCTCAGTAATTTATTGATTAAATGTAATGTTTGTTTGCTGGAAGCTTTTTCCCCACTTAAAGCAACGTAGGTCTCATAATGCAGTGGTTTTTCTTTGTTCAAGACTTTAACTACCAATGTCCCTCTTCTCTTCTTTGTCGTTGAAATAGATAATTTTAAGAACTTTCTGATAGTAACATCACTCCTTGTTTTCAACATAAATACTCTTCTATAAGACTCGTGTGTACAGTCTGCCAAATGGCATACTGGCACAGTAAGTGTTAAGTTGATACAAGTTTACGACATGGGTAAAAACAATGTTTTCCCATTTTTAATACTCATTACCGTTAGTTTTCCAATAGGTGGGATATACTAAACCAATATTGTATATCCTTTTGATTGAAAATTGTTATGATATTAACAAGGGGGAAACAAAACATGAGCCACATTTCCTAATCCTCATAGCAATTCAAGTTTTCTTCTTTTTTTCTGTTTTTAATATAAACCAAAAATGAAATTTAATAAAAGACAAATAGTATTTCATTTCTATGACGTATTCATACCTGAAAGAATCATTTTATAGCCCTTAGAGCTTGCAGGTACTCTGAACCTTTTGAAACATTCTGTTGACAAACTATTGAATTAATATGAGTCACATTTACGTGACCCGAACAGCACATGAATGTTTTGTTCAGAATACAATCAACCTGGGTGATGCGGAACCGTGTTGTTGAAATAGAGCTTGGAATGGTTAACCAGCTCGGATGTTACTGTCTGGATGATAATCTCAGCATAAAAGAGACGATGACGCAATAAACGTAAACACCATATGAGATCAAAACATTGATCATAGGGTTTGAAAGTATCAAGTGAAGTGGAAATAATTGTACAAATATATTTCAAATCAGGCTCAAATCAGGCTAAAATCCGGTAACCGCTTCTGATGCCACGTTAATACAGTTAGAAACCAAGATTTATATTCATCACCATGACGAATTGAAAGAAACCCTCCTACGTCTTGTCTTTGTTGACAAACAACGCCTTAAATTTCATTCTTAAAAGGTACTTAATGAAAAAAAAAAAAAGAATTAAGGCTTCACCCAGATTTCATACACTTTTCATAAATACGCTTTGTGGGTGTCACTGTTTGTTCATGATAATATTATCAAACATCATATTACCGCCTCCTATACTAAATCAATTTATCGTATATTTTTCATTTATTCTGTATCTTCTCTGTATGATATCGTTTCAAAATCACATCCATTCGCCCAGTGATAAAGAATTCTTTTAACAGAAAACTGTAAATTGTTATATGCTAAAAAAAATCAAATTACTTTTAAAGAGTGCTTTCAGTAACTGAAAAGGAGCATAATAAGCGGACATAAAGAAGGATATATTCATTCCTGCTATAAGACATTCGAATACTCTGATAACATTGAGTAACTTCATGAGCCGTTTTCAGGGAATCATCAATTATTTTTAAAAAATAAAAATATTTTAACCACTTTAGCAAAAGTCCTGCAAAAGGATAGAATCCTTAATACTGAAGGCGAGTATCCTTGTAATCTGTGTTATTTTCATCCTAAAAGAAACGTAATAAGGGAATGATTTACATCCGAGTTCTCATTGTTACTCAGATGAATTTCTCTTGATTCTTGAATCTACCCTTATTAGGACATGAATAATGTTTCACATTTTCTTTCAAAGTTCTAAGGAAAACAGTGCCTTGCACGTTGAAGTCGTTATAAAAGGCTCAACGGGGCACTTTTAATCTTCTGGCCCCGTTTCATAAAACTTGTTATCAATAACAAGTTGCAATAATTATTATAAGCTACTGAAATCCTTTATTCTGATTCGCTAAAAATAAATTTGTCATAGAAATGGGGCAGTTGTTTTTGATAACAAGTTTTATGAAACAGGGCCCTGATCAAAGGAGACCTTGTCATATAAATGAATGCTTCTGGAGTAAAGTTGTTTAGCGAACATTGTACGTGCACATCCAATGGCAGAAAAATAACAAGGGTGTTAAAAGGGAATTTTTGCTCTATGATTGGCAATTCCATTCATTATACTGGTTCGTATTTACCTTTGTACATTTGGAAAAGCTGACCTTGGCATTACTTTATTCATAGTGTGCAATGTGTAATGCAAAATTAAAAACATCCGAAAAATCTTTCTCAATCGAACTGTATATCTCTCTCTTTCTCTCCCCCCCCCCCCTCTCTCTTTCTCTATCTCTCTCTGTATGTTCGTCTCTCTATGTATCATCATGTCCTCTTATACTCATGTTTTGACATGCTCATGAGGCAAACATAACGATTGACGACATCTTATTCGAAGAGAAAATATTACAAGTTAAAATGACTTCCAATCAAAATGTTATGTTCGTAATTTTCTAATTAATTGTTGGTTCCTTAACGTACTCTTCGCCTAATAACAAAATTCCTCCTTAAAACAAAGTGCGCCTTAGTAAGAACATTAATTAAAGAAAGAGCTATGCCGCACGTTCAGAGTTTTAACATCAAAATTAGATATATTGACAATAAAAAATGCAATTATTTTAGAACTTAAACTTTGTCAAAACGTGAATTTCGTTAGATGTGAATAAAGATATTGCAACAAAGACTGATGACGTCAAGGTTTGGCTAAAAGAATTGGAAAAGGTTACCTTCTGCAGTGTGGAAAACGGTATCCCGGGAAACAAACAAGAATAATTCCAAGTGATGCCAACTTGCAAGTAGATTGTCAATACTGTTTGGAGTTTCTACAGAGGCGCCAAAGTTCTTCCAATATCCATGCGTAGTTATCTTTCTAGGACAGCTTCCTATCCTAAAAGTTTGATTTCTTTCAATCACACAGTGAATGATGGAAGTGTTCTAGATTTTCTCTGAAAAGCTTTGATGAATTTTCTCTTTTGTGGTGAAATTACGTTACATTTGACACACTACCCCGTACACTTCCTATGAATCGATTTCATTGACCTGAAATGAAATGAATGCTAACAATTGAAGATATACCGATGATATGATTATACCAGATTTAATACATGTAAGATATAAAGTTGCTGATTTTACATTTATAAATGAAAAATTGACTGCAATTTCAGAGAAAAGTCAGAAATTTCAAAAAAAACATGTGACAAACAAATTTTTGAAATAATTTGTATCATTTAGCTGCAAAGAGGTCGCGTTGTATACATCTGCAAAATTCTAGAACTTTTTTATTCCTCCCAAGTAAAATTCAACCAAATAAAGAGGTAGGTGGAACATTAACTCCCTAAAACACATCAAACATGTTATTTACAGCGCGAAGTGTACAATATGGGAGGATCAACTTTGAGATATTATTTACAGAGGGCGATAGTTTGCCTGCTATCAAAACAGTATTCTTTTGTCTGAAGACGGAGGTCTTGATGTATCAAAAATATGAATTTCTCTATTGTAAATTGTGGTATTGTGCCTTTCATAACGTGATAATATCAACCATGACACACATTGTCTGGCTTTAGTTCGATATTTTGAAGGTGTAGAGAACCCTCCCTTTTTACTATTCATATTTCTGATATAATTTACTACTAGCTTAAATTCAGAATAAATGAAACTATGAATCATATTTATTTTATCCACAACTGCATTATAAATGAAACTTATATTCAGTCCATATCGCATGAAAATAAACTATACAGAACATTAACTAAACATGTGTGATGTTCTTTCTTGACTGTATTTCATAAAATTAATTTTGAAAAATAATTCGAGCTGCTATGATAGATAAAGAAATAACCCATAATAGGCCTAGACACATTTAACTTCTATACAAACGCGAACTAAACGCATAGCAATTTTAATCACAAAATCATTTTGACGGACCTTATTGTGTCAGAGGCAATTAAAATATCGTGTATCATAAAAACACCTTTTTATTGCGTTTGAAATTCACAATGAACTAATAAATAACAAATCACCATAATATAGATTAAATCGTGATGAATTAATTTTGAATGATTTTCACCTTACAAAAATACTAAGAGAGAGAAAGAGAGAGAAAGAGGGAAGGAGACAGAGAATATTGTACAGATGAATGAAATATTGGGAATATCAGAGCATAAACATTTTGAATGAAAATATTTTATCTCTAGAGATCTGAATTCAGTGAAATACCACGCTTTTTAACTTACAGTCAGTAAATTTAGATTTGAAGGAAAACAACTCTGATTATTATGCTCTCCAAACCTAATGTATTCTATTCAGGAAGAATGAATAGAATTCTGCAGAAGATGATAATGGTCATGCATTTATCTACAATTTTTTTTTTCGGAATTTACCATATTTATGTGCTTTTTATTGTCACTATTGTAGTAAACCTTCTAGATATCATCTATTTTTGTGGTCAGGTCACCGAAAGTCACCGAAAAATGCAGGACGCAAAATGATGTTTACTCTGACGGTCCAACTTGACCGTATTCCTCATAGAGACCAATATAATGAGGAAAATTGTGACATGGTTCGACCATTGTCAAGACACCCGCCATTATTATTCAAAAGAAATTATCGATTTGTGTACGTGGTTAAGGGTGAATTAACAACAAGGATGAATTGTATGGTCGAACTCCACTAATGAGATAGATATCATTATCCCTTGCTTGACAAAAAGATGCAATTAACGTTTTGATAATATTGTTGAATATGAGCAGAACATTAGCTATTAGGGAAAAGCAGGGTTTATATGTCTTCAAAGGAAGGCCGATCTGTCAGAAAATTACTGTTTAAAAGGATGGAAGTTAACAAATGGTAGCTTATACTTGTATCCTTTTGGTATAGAACGGTAGGACATCTATTCAAATGAAACGAAAGGGCCCATAGGTTTATTGATTGGTTGTATCTAACGATTGCGGTGAATGTCAGATCAACCCCATGGTCAGCATGTCTATTGAAATGAGATCTGAAAGGGCGAGCTCGGGTGGTTTATTAGCTTGGCCGTGGGGGGGGGGGGGGGTGTGGGATGGTGTTGTTTACATGTGTATCAATGGTGATTTGAAATTCAAAATAATCGGAAATCAAAGATTAAGCACAGCGAACATCTGTTCATTCTTAAAAGTCTATTCCTAACATTAAAATTTAATGTTCTCGAATTGAAGAAAAAAGGACTAGAAAGCTTAGGATAAAAAATCAAAGAAAGTAAGGATACATGAACAAAATGAAATTACATTAATCACTGACATCGATATATAAATATCACCTCGTAGAACTCTTCCTAAGGAAAATGATTTAAATATCATCATAAATACATCATTCTTGTAACATTGTGTACAAGGTTTTGTCTTAAACTGGAAATAAGTGGAAGAACGAAATATTAAATGTGTATCATTAACATACATAGTGTCCGTAAGTTGCTAAGACAACCGAAACAGCTGTTTTCTCGGCATTTTTATGACGGTTTGTCCACCCTGAGCCTAGCAACGTCGATACGCTAACACTTTTACAGACTGGCAAAATCGATTGATGATAGATTACTGACACAAAATAAATGTCATTATTCATTTGTGCATGCATAGATGGTGATATTAGAATTCTCTGCTCATTATAGGAACGTCAACTTTTATCAAAACATAACCGATGATAGAGATATTCACTTTGACTCTCAAGAGAGACATGATTGATACTGGTGTCGAATAATATCTTTAAAATTTACTTATAAATAATAACGTTGTAAGATAGTGACGACTATGACAGATTGTCGGGTAATGAGTACAGAAAAGTAAAATAAGTATATAACAAAGAACAAGACGGGGTAATGATATGATTGCAGGGCCATCAGGGAGAACAGTATATAATATTGATAAAGCTACCCTGGGTAAATAATACATATTATTATTTTATTATTATTATTATTGTTATTATTATTATTATTATTATTATTATTATTATTATTATTATTATTATTATTATTATTATTATTATTATTATTATTATTATTATTATTATTATTATATATTATTATTATTATTAATAAACATTTTATTTCAGTCCATTTTTTATATCATAACTTTTTTTGTACAGGTTATTTGAATCATGCGAATTGTAGTCATTTTTGTATGAATATGATCTTTAAAGGGATGTAATATACATTTTTGTTGGTCCTACGTCGGTGTCATGAAATAAGGGTTTCTCATCGGTTCACATTTTAATTTCTTTTTATATGGACTACAACGTTCATTATAAAAAATAAATTAATATAATATTCAAACGAAACATTCTAGCTGATTAATACATAGACGTGTAGGTATGTTTACATCAATTTTATCAATTGGATTATATTGTTTAGTGCTTTAAGCCTAAATCATATCGATGAATATTAAGTAGGTCTACCCTTTTTTATATTCATGAAATGAATTGCTTTGTGTTCGTCTACTCACATATTTTCTTATACTTTCACTTTCAAATACATGAAACAATATACGAGACTGAGATATAAAAGGCTGCATTGAAACTAAATCTCCTGCAAAACATTAAAAAGGGGGTTCCCTGATAAGACTTTCCCTATTCTTTCCCATCATACATCTAACTCACCAGCTCCAAGATATGATAGCTTTTTGTTCTTATCTAGGTCGTTGTCATGCCATCGTGGTGAGGATGGTGTTATGATACCCTTGACACTCCTCAGAATGACAATACCTCGTATTGAACAAAAGGCTACATTACACTCAATAGAAAACCTGTATGCCATTGGAATCAGACAGTGAACAAGTATTGACACGGTTTTCAGCAGTCGCCTACCAGGTTGCCGATTTGAGGATACGTAGGTTCGATTTACAGTTTCGGAATGTTAGCTACATGATGATGGAATGTGATCAATAGTGATAGAAAAGGTATCAAAATGTTTGAAGAACGTTGGATTATGAACCTATTGTTTGCATGAGTGAATTTTGAGGAATAATTGCAACCATTAAGTTTGGTTAGTGTGCAACTCGGCAACACTTTACCCCCGTGGCGACTCTCTCGCTTTCACTAGGCACCGCGCCGCACCTCCCGCATGCATACCGGTCTCTTCGATTTGGCGTACCTCCACTTTGCATTTCATCTTTCATTGACAATGGACCTATCGATGCGTCTGGTCTGCTCCCTTAGAAATCAAACGCCACAGCAGAGCCCCGTGTGTATTGTGTATTAACTTGTTCAATACAGAAGCTCACCACCACACACACACACACACACTGAACCTTTACACTCGGAACAAAAAGCTATAGTTCTTTTTTTTTTCATTCGGTGTTATTTCTCCTGTTGGATAAGGATGGTATACTAGTGGTGCGATGATATATTACCTGGAATAACGTGATATAAACATTTGGTTTAACGCAACTCTTAGTATTGCTACTTATTTTGTGACATTGTTTTAACTCGTTTTGTGGTGCAATGGCGTTCTGGAAGCGAAGGAGCCAGAGTTTCGAACCGGTGTCACCTCAGACCCGGTACACTGTGACATATCTCGGTCACGAGGAGATGAGAGGAAAAGTAGGCCTGGATAATATCCTCAAACCAGTGGAGGATATGTACAAACAATTCAAGTCGCATAAATCGAAATCTGTGAGTAAGATGGAGATTGAAGTCATGAATAATGGCATCAAAGTAGAGCCTCTTGATGCTGGGGTTAGAACGATGTTTGCCAATTCAACCTATTTCATCGCCGAAGGGGCATTCGGTAGTGTTTTCTTCCCCATCAACAAGCTCTCGTTCGGGGCAGCCGACCCTTACCATAACAAGATCTTTTGCTTTGTTTCACGGAATGAGAACCCGGCTAATGATCATTACTGGGATTGCCATGCTGTGTTCTGCGAATCCTCGGCCATGGCCAAGAACTTAACCCTGTACTTGGTGAAGGCGTTTCAAAGGATCGCGCCCTCGAAAGCCGACGCGCTTGGGGCGGCCCAGAAAAGCAAGAGGCCCACAACTGTGCACATTCTACGAGAAAGAGGTACGTCCGAGCACCAAGTTCATGCCAGGAGGAAAAAGAGACCTCCTGTTTCAACGGTTAGTGTTACTCTAAATCTTGATGGCAAGACAGAGTTTGGAGAGAATGACTGTACCAACAGTAATAGAGCAGTGGCTGATATCATTGCACAGCGCGCACAGAGAGACCTTGCTGGTGATAGCGATGTGTCGAATGGGAATGGTGTGTCAAAAGGAGTCGGGACGAGTAGTTCCGATAAGGAGAATGATCTAATGGACGGCATTACAAGCGATGACGACTTGACAAGAAGCACTAGTCCACGGGAGGTCGAAGTAACCGTAGCCTTCAATCCGGATTTAAGTTCACCTCCAGAGTCGCCTCGTAAATCAACATCTCCTCGCGGAGGTCGTATCAGCAGCGGTGAGGAGGATGATGTCGTGTTTAGTCTTGATCCTCGATCCGGAGAAACGTCGCCCCAGGACATGATCACGACAATGAGCCCTCCTGACACCCCTGGCTACCTATCAAAGGAAGGAAAATCGCCTTCCCCGACCCTAATGAACTCACCTACGAAACCCCCTTCCCGAGACAGCAAGTGAATTCTTCCAATTCTTCTTCGACTAGGAAGACCAAAGCGCCATCACCTCCTTCTCAGACATCCGTCATTCCTGGCAACACCTCCCCAAGGAAACAGGACAGCCCAAGCGAGGCTGTTTTAAGGAGAAAAACGCCATCTCCTTCTTCCCCTCCTAAAACTATCAATACCCCTCCCGGCTCACCTGGAAAATTGAACAATGCCGCTAATGTTGATATACATGTACGGCAGCAGTCAGCGACCACCAACTCCCCGAGAAAACAGGATACAACTGCAGCGAACAGGAACACTCCATCTCCTTCTTCACCAAAGAAATCAACAGACCCTCTTCCTGGATCTCCAAGGAAAACTCCATCTCCGACGTCCACACCTCCAGTTAAATCTAGTCCTCCCAAGAAGGAGGAGGAGAGCTCGGGGGTTGTACTGAGAAGACGATCACCTCAGTCAACGTCCACTTCGGCGATGTCGGGTGCAAACGCGGACGATTCCGTCGCTGTCCAGAAAAAATCGAGAAAGGAAAGAAAATCGGTTCGATTTGCGGATGACGAAGAGCTTATCAGATGAGCTTATGAAAATAATTATAATGTCAAGAGATTCTGCATGAAATGGGAAAGTTTAAGATCAAACCCATAAAAGTGTGACAGTGTTTCTTAAGTTTTGGATCATTCTATCATAATTCCTTGACTAATTGATGTTCTGAAATGAATTGGATTGCTCAATGGAGTTTCTTATTTCGACTGCCAGAATTACACTTGATATAATAAGAATACGTTATGGATTAGGTGAGCTTATACAAAGGATACAGAGATTGCTCTACAGACAACACTGACCATGATTTATGTTTCATCAGTCAATTAATACAATATTGAACTTACGTGAAAACTTACAATTTTGTTATCTATAAGATGAAGTCTTTCTGATTACCGAGATTTAAATTGGAAATAATTCCGTGCTGGGATAGATTTTATTATACACGTAATGCAGGGGCCGCGGAGGGCACATCTGATTTCACTAATTAATGACAATTTTCGAACTTTTTCCCGAGATTTAATGAAACATGTCTACTCAAGAAAGTAGGGGGGAGAAGTGGGGCGCGGCCCCGGTTCCGTGGCCCATGTAATTTATATATGTTTTCTTGTTAAGAAAATACAAAACATTACTTCATAATAAAAGATCTCAGTGAACGTTTCTGAAAAGTTAAATATTAAGATATGATATTTTAATCCAGAAGCAATGCGTACACAATGTTCACTTTAAATGAATATTTAGGGTTCTTCGTTTATCTCCAAAGCTTCCGAGTTGATCAGAAAGCCTTGATTTCGAAAATTAACTTATTTGTTGACATGCAGTGCATTACTTTTACAAATATGAAATCTGTTTTAAGATTGTACATTGAACCTCACTGGTAATGAAAAGTAAAATTCCTGCCTATATTTACAGTTATAGTTTTAATTTATAGACAATTTATGAATTCATTTTGAATATTATTTACTTTCACTTTTGTTTTCTTATGATGTATTTGTTTGGGAAATATTTTTTTTATCTTTCAACATTTAATAATAGTTAGAAAGTTGTAACATGAACTGCCTGATATACAAATACGAAGAATTTCATTTGTCAGGTAACTTAGTAAAAAGAGGTCTCTTAAAAGTATCCACAAAACATCAAATTTATCCTATGAATTTAAACGGCATTGCACAAATTTGTCCCTCCTATAAACTTTTTGACTTAGATATCCTTTGAGGAATAACGAAAATTGATTATGAGGCCTTACTTTAGTCATTCTGGTAGTTCATTATGTGTAGATTTGATTTTGATTTTAGGTGCTAAAGAATCGAAACTATTATGATTCGCCCAAAGTACTTGGACATTCGATTCGAAATCTGAATATCATTGAATATTGCGTATATGACTATTATGAGCAATTTACTCTGATGTGTCATTTTGCTAAGTCTAAGCATATGAATATATATATATATATATATATATATATATATATATATATATATATACGTGGAATAAGTTACATATATTCTGTAAATCCGTATATGATTTTTCTATTTGACACAAAATACTAGTCAATTTCAGATTTAGCATGCTTTGGAATATGTCGATATCCTGTTTAGTGATTATGGCAGTTTTCTTCTGAGCTCGGGCCTTTAATCACAAAGCATATAATGACATCTGATATTCAGTAGATCATCTATTTTTATATTAGTCAATATTGAAGTACAGAGTAAACCCAGTCATGATTGCATGCAAATCGTATGCGTAATCTTAACGCCATGGTTGCCTATAGCAACCTCAACAGCTTGTCCCATTATCCATATTTGCTTGATAAAAGAAAAGTCGGTATAAGATATTCAAAACGAATCATTAAGCTACTAATGCATGTGAACATTGAAAATAAAATATTATACAATTCTCTCTGCACCATGATTGGGTATGCCTATATGTATTAGAGAAGGTAAGATAGTCTATTCCTAATGATTATGGAACAGACGTTAGTAGATCAAACTTACCACTCTCTTCATTATTTTGTGATAAACAATTTTCTTCTTAATGCCTTTGGTTATCATGGTTATCAGAATCGATTAAGTTGCCTTGAGTTGCTCAATTTTGTCTAGACAATATCGAGAGGCAATATTTGCCGACTGATTTTGTCTTGTTACAGATCCTTACTTCCTGTAACTAGAAAAAATTATATTTTTATGTATCGATTTACTAAATAAATAAGCCAAAGTCAATTTAGTGAAAGATCCATGTTATTATGGATGTTATTGTGTAAAATAATATGCGAGAGAAAATGTGTGTATCATTGTTACCAAATATATTTGTAAGAAATGTTTTAAAGTGAAATGTGGATTAAAACAATTTTGAAAGATGGAATTTTAGGTTGTGTTCCAAATCATGTATTTTATCACGTGTATCAAGCAATTGACTAGTTCATGAATGTAATGCAAGAGTTACTATTGCATGAATCTGCTTCGAGTTATTACATGCACTAACATACCCAAGGGGGGGGGGGGGCAGGGGGAAGACTGCCCCTGACAACTTTTGATCAAAGAAAAAGGTTATCTGAGCGACTTTTGGAGGGCTCACGAAAAGCAATTTGTCGTCACTGGTAACCTTCTCTTCTTTTTTTTTTTTTTTTTTTTTTGCCCCTCTTGACACTAAGGTCCATTTACGCCACTGATTACATGTATATTTGATAGTCGAAATACAGTTATTCATCAGTTTTTATTATATCAGGCAATTCTCAGGCAAGTTTTGGGGGCAACCAAGAGCAACTGTTATGGTATGCATGGTATTCATTTGTGAACATGTCTATTTCACTTCATCGTCCATCCCTTTTTTTTTTTTTTTGTTCTCTTGTGAATAGATTCACTCTTGGTTGGTTTATTAATGTGATTCATTCACGAATGCATTATTCATAAACAGTAAATGTTGAGCTTATCTTATCTTATCTTATCGGAGCTCCCAAAACACATCTTCAAGGCAACTGCAAATGCCAACGGCTCCGGAAGCGTGCCCCAAATTTTGCCCCATATTATTCTATTAAAAACAAGATAGATATTTAGTGCATCACTATAATAACGCCAAACCCTACGTGAGTGAAAAGGCAAAAATGAAATAATGTCACATTATTACGTGATTCAAAGACGGTTTCGGTATGGTAGTTCCAAAAAAAATCCATATGGATAGAAACATTCATGAGCCGAAGCACATATAGACATGGTCCATCTTAATTTTCAGTCCCAACCCACATGCAGCTGGTGCAACCAGACAAGGTTGGGTTAGAAGGCGACTGTGTACCCAAAGACACTAGGGCGTTCTGTTTACCATTCACAGGTTCGACGTGTCATCGGAACAATATACATCAATCGTGGTTATTCTCCTTCCAAAGAAGAAGACCCTGAATAGAACCACAGAACAGAGGAACATAGTGTACCTTTTCTTTACTTCAGTCAGTTTCTTCAGAAAAAGAAATCGATTGAGTGTCCTTATGCACCTTCTAATCAACAAAGTATTAATAGACCCTCGCTATATAAGACTACTAACAAGTTTTCACATTGTGCAATAAATAGCAACATGATTTGGGAAAAAAACTCTAAGTAGGCCTTTTAGTATTGAATGTTTAGGTGAAATGTTGAACTTAGAACAGAACAGATGCATAAAGAAATCTTCATAGTATTCTTGATATCTTTTTGTCGTGTCTACCGCATGACACCATTGAATGTTCATAATTTGATAACCCAAATGGCGTACGAGACGAGGTATTCAGGAGGAAAATATATAACATGTATAATGAAATCAGTTTTCTAATGATTACAAACCTTTCCTAAAGATTAAAAGGAGGATTTATTATGAACTTTCTGAGAAATGGCCGTAATTAACAAGAACGACAGAGCGATATATCAGAACGGGGACAAGTGCATACATGTAGTTGACTTGACATTAAATTCTTAATGAGTATGATTGAATCAATATTGCTTGTTTTGGATGAAATGAGGCGAGAAGTCTCATTATTTGCTGTATGCCGTCATCCGTGGCATGCACGGAAGGTTGGAACTGAGCAAACAGTCATGGCAATGAAAATTCTATATCAATAACAATCTCACGATGCTATAGGTTAACATGT
>CM046840.1:34556768-34561768 GCA_025618425.1 Heliocidaris tuberculata
ATCCGATGTGTTATAAATAGCAAGATAACCACTGTAAAATTACTACCTGATTAAAGATAATTATTCCCTCCCCCCAAAATAAAAGAAAATAAATAAATCAAATAAAAAATAAAATAAAAAAATCACCGATAGACCTGAATGCATGTACCGTGTGTACGGTCATATTTGTTTCCGCGAACTGTTGAAAAACAAAGAAAAACAAAGACAAATATTTTACATGAGACAAAAGTTCACACTATAGCAACAAGCAATAGGATTTTTAAAATCAAACTTGTCTACATATTTTCCAACAGTACGCACAGCTCAATAATTTCTTTTATTATGTCTTTACGATTGGCGAACGTTTTGTATCCACACGGGAGCTCAGAGTTAAAATGGGAAATTCTCAATCCCTAAAAAGTTCAAGTTTTCGGAACTAATTTCCACGCATGTTGAATTAACCTAGAAATGTATTCTCATTCGACATTCTAAGACTGAAACGGGCCCAGATTCGTAACGGTAGCCTCTACAGCTGCAAAGTGATCTCGATTTATCCTATTAAACAAAAGTCAAAATAGGCAGAGAATTCCGCATTTCACGAAGATTTCTCCAATATACACGCTCAAAAGTCTTGCTAACTGTGAGCAATTCACATAAAAGCTGCGGGGATAACCACTTCTTGAAATCTTGCTATTGTATATCAAAAGCGATATATAGACCTCCTATAACTTTGTGGAATTAATCATAATCACAGTATCAAAGTCTAAGTTCTAAATTCCAGGAAAAGGAATGAAAACAAAATATGTATTATATATAAAAAAATATCGAGGGCATTGTGATACTCATCATTTAGATAAACCTTACCGTTATTCAAATTACGATCATTTTCAAATATTAGGGCATCTTGAGTAACGCAATTATGTTATGAATTCTAATGTTCAATTCTCATGTATAACTACATTTACAACAATTTTGTAAACTTTTATCATGTTATTTTATGTAAATATTATTATGTGACTCTGACTTTGTTCAAAAGAAGTCTGTGAAACAATCGCTGTAAATTAGCTTAGTACTGCCTCTTTGGAGATTGACAATTTACCGGAAAATCAATCAGTGTCAATAAAAAAGACTATTGTTACTCATCTGCTGAATTTGTTAAATGTAAAATAGAGAGTGTGTGGGCTGAGTCAAATGCAAGGGTCCGAAATCTTTCACGCTTTCATGTTTTTCTTGATCGAATTGAAACGAAAAGGCTGAAATTTTGCAGCGGGCTATCACTGAGATGAAGACAACTCGGTGTTTTAATTAAACGTCTGTGAAATTGTTCCTCAAGCTCTGTTCGAGATCACTTTAGTTTTCTCTTTGTTTGGTTACACGCAGTATGACACTGACTTCCGCATTTTAATATTAGACACCCTTTAGTTCTGCTATTGGCAATCTGACTCAATGGAAATATTGGAATATCCAAAATGTATATCTCCGCCCAGTAAATAGGTACATGGTGCCACAAGAAATGTAAGTGAAACTGAAGTGGAAGCTTGCTTATGTTCCCTAGCTTTCGGCACAATTATCTAAAATACTGAATATAACTAATAACCAAAAATTAAAGGCATAACAATTAAAATGATAAATATAGTTATATACAGATATAGAGATATATAAGGAACCGCGCAGTGTCAAAATTTGCCGGGCTGGGAGCTGCCAAGATGGTGATTTCTCCCTATAATGTAATGCACACAATACACAATAGCAAATATGTAAATAATAAACGATAATTCACAAACCGTTTGAGATATAGATATGAAACTTTACAGGGTTATTTTTTATAAGATACTCTATATGTGTGATAAGTTGCAGAAATCTTCCTCACTCCATGGCCGTGATCACAGGGGGTGGAATCCACCCCCCCCCCCCCCACCTCCGGCCGAGAGAGTAAACGCTATACCACTCAATCGATCGGCTCAGTTCATGTTTCATTTTTTGAGGCACCGTGTAGAAAGAGTACTTGTGACCCGTGTATGATTACAGGCCAATGGGATGGTCAGAGCTCCTCGGGAGAGCTAGGAACAGGTGGCAAATGACCCACTTCAAGATGAATACCCAAAGGATGTACCTCTTTCACACATACAATGTTTATACATGTTACCTTCGTGTTGTATTGCCTTAGATAATGCTTTCTATAGGCAACATGAATTTGAATAGGTGGGGCAACGCGTGTGCAAAATCCTTAGCGGTGGAAACTAGATTTTCGCTACACCTTTTGCAAGTATTTTATGTATGCATTCATTGATAGGTTTGACCCGTGGGAAATTGAATAAGTCATGCAAGTGGGAGAGGTTAATCAACGGCACTGCAAACAGTATTTTTAGTTTTTAGAAATTAATCTTTGTACAAGCATTATTGAAATAAACCAAATTAAAACACCATCGGGTTGAAACGAGGAAGTTAGCATTGATTACCTTTTTATATAACACATGTCAACCAATGCAATAATCATGAACATGGCTGAGTAGTATAAAAAATGAAATGTTCAAACGTGTGACACATATACAGTACTTCAAAAAGCTACTCTAGCACTAGAATGTTGAAACATAAACAATCCGTCTACGAAATAAGACTTATCACTGAAAATGACTTTTCTGGAATCAGTACGAACAGTTTAGCATGAATCTCAACAAGAGAGTGTTTACAAACAACGATGAGATTTATAATCGTAATCACATGCGAGACATGTAAATTGAATTATGCCCTTCTTATTTCCCAAAATGTAGATTTATCTAGTAGAATTTGAAATCATTAATCAGCTGTTCCCCACATATTTAACATGGCTAACAAATTTAAAAAAAAAACAAAAAAAACTTACCGTTATATCGGACCCCATAAACAGCATAAAAGTCATCAGCGAGTCTGTCTGATCCGTACAGCTATTCAATTTTCCAACATGCTAAAACGTATATGATATCGGTATAACAATATCTTCTGATTGCAGACTATTGATATATTTGTGCTGCAGAACCTGTTCAGGAACAGAGTTTGGTTTAAAAATATCGTGTTGAAGTAAAATAGAAATTTTTTCAAACCAGAAATGAGGATGATAGACTGAAGTCGATAAGCAGTCAAGCTCCAAGTCTGAGTATATAAGGCTAGTTTCGTGTAAAAACGACAGTCAATTTTTGCGATCTTATTATGAACTTTTCAAGTTATGTTGGTTTTTCTGTCTTCGCTGAATTTTTCCCACAAATGTATGTCAGTGAAGGTCACGCAAGCCATTCTTGGGTCATGCTTAACAGTATGTGGCCAGAATGAAGACTGAAAAATACCTCAATCAAAAGAATGGCGGGATACCTAACTTGGGTTAACGTAGGTCAACGTTGGCCAGAATAATGGTCTGTTGGAAACCTTCTCATCGAGCAATATCGTCCAATTTACTCTGTTATAATCAGCAATTTACTATCCCAATTTATTTAGTTTCTGATAATTGGATTTTTGTTTAACTTTAGTTGTTGCCATAAATCTATATTCGGATAATTATCATTGAACTTTGCTGGTGTGGCCACTCTTGTTGTTCATAAAAAGATTGAATTGTAACATTTGTACATACCAAGTAATATTATTGTTATCAAAGGACCCCATGGAAGAACAGCCGTATTGTGCTAATACGTCTGAAATGGGCTATCCGCCGTATATGGATCTTGAATAATATTACGTATTTTATTGATGTCATTGATTACGAAAATAAGAACATATATAATATATATATATATATATATCTGTTGGAAGCCATAATGTGGTGATACCTATACAACGACACATCTGATATGACTTGTGTCTGTCTCCAATAATGCTATGTTCTGTATAATGATGGGGACACCCCATCCTCCCCATATGCAAGGGAGGAAGTATCAGTACAGAATCACAGAAATCTTCTCCTTGGAATATAAAGAGAGAAAGGAAGTCTTTTATGTCCAAGTTATTCACAGTCACGACCAGAAACTAGGTAAGACATCTACCACTGAACTGATGAAGAGAGAGAAAGAACCTGACAACTGTGAGAATCCATCTACGGTGGAAGCTCTCAGACAGCGGTTTGAACCTTCCATTCATAAGGCAGTTACTAAGGGAGTTAACCCTGTTAGCGAGAGAAGCAGAGAGAGAGAGAGAGAGAAGAGAGAGAGAGAGAGAGAGGAGAGAGAGAGATTGGGGGAGTAGGGAGAATGGGGATAATGCGAAAGGGCCAGGCGGAATGGAGAGAGAGGGGGGGGGGGAGAGGAGAGGTAAAGAAAGAGGGATATTACGAATCAGAGACAGAGAAGAGATCAGGGGCGGAACAGATATGATATGTAGAACAAAATTGAATGGTAAAAGAGGAATAGAACGAGGAAAAGTAAGAGAGATATAGAGAGAGGGGAGGAGGGGACAAGGGAGGACATGAAAAATAGTCAGGGAATTAAATCAGTTAAGCGATAGAGAGGAAGTGACATGAGAGCAACAGAGAGGGGGGGGGGGGGAGCAGAGAGAAAGTGAAAACACAAAGACTGAAAAGAGAGAGTGGGAAAGGGGAGGGAGAGCTTAATGCCTTAATTCTAAATAGTCACGAAAAGAAAGAGGCATATACAGAAATAGTTCAAGGAGAGAGGAAGAGGAAAAGAAAGAGACAGGCAGGCAGAAGAAGGGGGACAGAGGGGTGTCAGAAAATGGGAAAGGTACGGAGGGACAGGGGGTTAGGGAGATGATGTCACTCCCCCCCCCAAAAAAAAAAATAAATAAATACATAAATAAATAACAACACCAACGACAACAACAGCAACAAACAGAGACAGAGCACTATGAACATGATAAAGATACACAGGGAAAAGTAAATCGCATCATGGTATTAAAGGAATATTTGGATTTCTTTATGGCGGGAAATGGCATCTTCCCCTCCCTCCCAACCCTCTAAAATGAATCTGCTATGATCGTCTGTCGTCAAATGCATTATCTTGATTGGTTGGGAAGGGGAGAGATGAAGCGCGTAGTAAATA
>CM046840.1:34566768-34606768 GCA_025618425.1 Heliocidaris tuberculata
GTCGCGTAGATTCGTGAGGAGAATTTGGTATTTGACAGATCTCACCACTTGTCTGAGAGGATGAAGTATGTCACTCTCAAGATTCGTGGAAAAAAGGAGATGGGGAGGAAATGAAAAGGCAAAGGAGTTCGAGGAAATGAGAAAATGGAGAGAGAAAGAGAAAGACATATGCATATAGTTATGTATACTATGTATAGTATAGAGATAGTTAGAGAGAGAGAGAGAGAGAGAGATAACAGCTATGCAAGTTGGAGACAGAGGGAGATAGAGAGAGAAAAATGAGAAAAGCATGATAAGAGAGGTGGGAAGAAGAACTGAGAAGAAAAACATCAGTCCGTCTGCTTGAAAAGATGGTTAAAATGAATTTAATGTGACTAATGAGCCTAATAGCAATAATCAATCAAGTTAAACTAATATATACTTTCCTCTTACACAATACAGAATCGGAAAGAAGACACTCACATACACACGACCATGCGCGGCGCTTTCTTGTCAAGGCCCGGGGGGGGGGGGGGTGCTGACGCGACTAGCCTTTACCATTGGTTGCTGTAGGAAATTCAGAATTTCCGGGGGGAGCACGCGTACCCCATTCCCCTCCGGGATCATCGCCCATGCACACGACTAAACTACCACTGGAGATGCGGGGGAAAGGTTTAATAAGATAATAATTAAGATAATAAAAAATAAGATAATAAGAAATAATTCTTTCTTAGCTTTGGCCTAATCGTTCTCTTGATATCACAATTTAAAGACATACATGTACAGTAACAATTCAGAGGCAAAACATCAAATTGTATTTGGGTCCGTGTAAGATAGAAATAAAAGAGAAGATTAATTAAGAGGATAAGATGTAATTAAAGATATGCATTGCAATTTACTATTGCAATGTGAAAAATTGAGAAGGTTAAAGCCCTTTAGGCTGAATGCAGAATCGACGTTTGATATCAGTGACTTAATATACCCGTACAAGTGGAAAAATCGATCGACAGATCCCTAAGCAAGATAGGTACATGATAGTGATCATATGGAAAGATTTCCTGGAAAGACGTTACCTGGTTAATGCATTGATGTAGACAGACGCAAGACCTGGGTGATAGTATAAACTCAAAATGCAAATAGCTATTTTAAAATCAGTCATGTTATACTACGTGTACTGTAGAACGTGTATATTGACATTTACAGGTGATTCGGGATCTAAACATTACCCTTTTCTATATTCCTCTGAATTTATACGCTTTAGCATCCCCCTTGTTTCTCTCCCCTCCCCCCCCCCCCCCCCTACCACGAATCTGGCTGTCTGCCTCCCTCTCCATTCTCTTTCCCTCTCTGCCCACGCTTTCTCTCTTAATATGTATGTCCGTCTTTACCTTTATTGTCTGTTCGTCTGTCTTCTCTTTTTACTAACTTCTAATCTCTGCTTTCCCATCATTTATCCATCATATTCTCGCTACATTTTGCTCTCTTTATTTTGTCTGACCATTATTACAGAAAGAAGAGTCTGGCCAAAAACAGTTTTACTCAACATTACATCATGTACATGTTCGATCAACAGGGGGAAAAAAAGACAGGAAGTTAAGAAAGCGCAAATGGTGTTATACTTAATCAAGTAAATGGGAAGAAACCATGAAACATCAGACTTTGGCAAAGGAATTACGGAACCAGATTCTAGTGGGTGCGTTGTGGTCATTCACTGGTCAACGTTCTATTCTTACAAAGCGATATCTCCCATAATCTTTGATCCACATCCTAATAATGCCTTGCTCAACATCTCAAACTTCTTTTTACTGATTGCCTTAGAGTGGATAAATCACAAAGACATTACTCTTAGCATCTTGCCAAGTCAAAAACCTGCCCTCAAGTATGACATGATGTAACATCTCGAACGATGGATATACTCTGAGCGATTCCAGTTACCACGGTTACCAATGGCCAAAGATGCAGTAACGATAATGGGAGTGATGCGGTGATTAAACGCCAATATGTGGAAGTGTCCATCTTTTGATGGAAGAATCTTCGGAAAAGAGCGAACTGGTGATGGATTGCATCATAACTCAAACTTAAATGGATCTTCTATGTTTTTCGCCCCCTCTCTCTTTCCTTCTCATCTTCGTGTGCCTGTAGCTTCTGTACTCCGATCTAAAGGTTGACAAATCGAGGCACTTTGTCAGAGGGAACAACTTTTGATAAATGTCAGGAAATAGGTGTTGATGGTGAGACTATCAGAGACAAGATAAATCGATTTGCAAGCTTTTGGGGTTGTTGTTTGCTCAGATAGATTTGACCATGCAGCAGCTAAGTAAAAGAAAGGTTATTGGATGACCTAAAAGTAACTATGGCCAAAATCTGTATACGAGGATGATTCAATGGGACATGGAGTTCATCGGGCGAAAAAAAACCCCGATATGATGTAGCAAAGATAAAAATTAATGATCATGAAAAACACAGGTCCAGCTTGCGAAAATTTGTAAAAGCATTTCAATGTCTATGTATGTATAAACAAAAATTCATGCTTCATTAACAACCTAATACACTCTTTAAAATATGGATTACTACTTGTAGATAGGTGTATTATATTCCGCCGTTTTATTCACACTGTAGATTCAGAAACGGAAATACATACTTAGAAATGAAATTTCAATCATGTTCTTTACGTGTAGAATCGTAAAAGATAGGTTACACTGTACAGTAGCGAGATGATTCGTGAATACCTTCATTAATATTCTCATTAATAATTGACAGTATTATTAAAAAAGTGTAATCTCTTAATGCTTGCATCGTTATGTATCACAATGTCACATAAAACCTAATCATACATGTTGCAGGCCCATCATGAGTGAGTTTGGGATTTCCTATTTTCACTGCAAAGACACCTTACACACATCTATCAGTGCTATTTAGGAGGGTAAATTGGGGAAGGGAGAGGGGGAGGGGGAGAGTTATATGATTTGGTTTCCTGTTTGTCTTCTAAAATATTGGGTTTTTTCTAGACAGTAAATAGATTATTGTCACATTACTATATCTAAGTGCCCCAATGGTCACAAAACAATGGAGACGCGAAATGTCCCACTTATTAAAAGAAACTATAGGCCTTTTTTATAGACCATTTTTTGTCCGACTGGCAAATAATTTTTTTTTTTTTTGTAGAGGACGTAAATGAGTTCTATAATATTTCTTTTTGATTCGTCATGATCGTCTTATTTAATGAATAATCTCCAATGCCTTGACATCCATACTTGTGCCTATGGAGCAGAATACATTGTAAGACACTATTCACAACTTTCATTCAGCATGTTCAGGACAGGGGGTAATGCAATTGACCTAAAACCAACATAGTACTTGCAACTCAAGTGCCCCTCGGCTATCGTAGTAGAGGAAATAAGAAAACAACCATGTTACACCATGTTTTACACACTCTCTTTTAACAGCTGGGGATGTTTTCAGAGACAAATACAAGTTCCATTTACTAAATACATAATCCTTGACTCCACTGATGCGTGTGTTCAAAAGTCAATGTTCCGTTCAGAAATAAATTGACAGGGGACGCCAAAACGAATGGTTCCTGTTGGATCAAGAATGACTAAATCGATGGGAGATTCACACTCCCATTGTTAAATGTGTGGTTTTTATGTATTCTTGTACAGTGTTATTCAATTCGTATCAAATGGAATGTCATTTGTTGTTGAGTAGGTCTCCGTTACAAACTAAGATACATTATTGAGCAATTACTCATTCTGAAATATCTGATTTCGACCTTGACTCCAAACGGTTTCGGGAATGCCTCAGGACAAATGATTGGGTAGATTTAGGAATCACAATAAGGGATGCAAAAAGATTTCAAATAACGACGTTACACAGTTGACTGATCACTTGCATAGTTTTATCATATGACCTTACATTTAATACATTGTTGTGCTCTAGAAAGTAAGACATGTCAGTGCTTTATTTATACGGCAGTGAGAACAGACGTATATTTGCAGAGAGGTAAAATCACGAGGGAAGAGTCAGTCACCTGCCCAAGGAATCCACACCTGGTGTTATCAATGGAAAGTGGGTGAAGGACCATGGATAATTCCCGCCTTTTACTCTCATCAAGTCATCCATGTATGATTCCGTCATTCTGGAAGAATCTCTATCTCTCACTCGGTGCAGATTTCTGACCGTCACTCATTTTATTTAACACTGTGGCATTCATCTATCTGCACATATCTGTGTTTGTGTATTTTTCTATCATCCTATTTTCCTTATCTCCTTCTAGATCATGCTTGTAACTGTATATCATAGTGTAATTTGCCCATTTGTCTACATGCAGAGAACTCCCATTGTTGTAATGTCCCTAGATTAAATTATAATGAAAATTCCACTTTAAGAGTCCATAAGTTCGAACGCCTTACCACCCGAGCATGTTGCGACTGACTTCACTTTAAAAAAAAAAAGAAGTAAAGAAATATATATTGTGTGTATAAAGGCCAAGGCTAAAATTGTCACCATTAGAGTACAAATAGTCTCCAATTTAAACACAGTTTAGCCTTGGTCTGGGACGTTGTCATCCAATACGACATGTTCAGTAAACTTCCAGCCACAGAAAAATCTCTCATCCAGTTTGCACTCATTAATAACTTGAATGTGACCGTGTGCACAAGATCAATATACAGTAGTGGTCATGTTTTATATTTTGAAGAGGGCAAACCAAACTTACCTTCCAGACAAAGTAAAAACTCATTCTTGTTTAGATTCATTCATGGCTGGTCTAGGAATTGTTTAAGTAACCTAATTAAAATGAATGAACTGCAGGAGAACGAATCTATGAATCGAGACGGTGAAGATGGATAGTGATTTCATATCTACGCCTGATTTCATTGATGTTCCTCACGGGATTCAGTATAGGTAATTGCCTTACCTGCTAAACAGTAGACTGTTAAAATTTTAAATTAATTATAATGCATTTGATATTAATGATATAAATCATATTCGACAGCCTAATTCAATTTAATTAAGCAAACAAATTATTTGAATCATTCAGTTATATGCTTTTAAGTGCTGCAAAAATTGAATAAAAACAGTGTAAGTTATTTAGAATTAGCAGGTTTTGCTTAAATTATTGAAGTATACTGCTACTAAAACAATGCCCCTGTTTTAAGAATATGAATCAAATAGAGTCCACTTAATTTATTCACTATAAGCTTATACCCTATAATTATACGCAATTTTTGTTAGGGAAGCTAAACTTCACTTCAATAATCTATAGGTAAAATCTTCAGCTTGTACTTACTTTCTTTTTAATGTTGGCCACGTGAGTCAATTATATTTAAATATCATTTAATATGATAAAAATTTTAAGTGAAACGGTCATTCCTTTTGACAGTTTTGGATTGAACCAGTAACATAGGCATATACATTTTAATGAATTCTTGCAAACCATTGAAGTGATAGGAACAAACGGCCTGGGTGATTAATCAGGTCACTCCATAATGCAAAAGTTCAAGGGTATAGCTGCAGCTGTACTATAAATCCAATACCGCCATGTGTTTGGTTTCAATTTCATTTACACGTACTTCGGGTTTTACATGTATTTTGACGCGTACGATGACTTGGTTATGTGCATCTTATAACTCAGTAAGATGTGTATACATGCTGGTAAATGACGGAAGAAAGAAAAGGAAATCATGCCATAGTCCCAAGCACGTTTATAACCCGCTCTTGTAAGTGGAAATTTGACTTGTACTTTTCAGTAAGTGTGCTCTCCAGCACTTTTGGGGTATTTTGTTTATATTACGTTGGTCCATGATAAGCAATTTGAAAGTTCTTTAAGCCAGTTTCTCTCGAAATACAAATGTATTTCCAGAACTAAAAATTATATGTAATACCTTAGTGCTTTTCCATCATGGACAAAATTATGAATGTCGTATAACGATCTGATGATTCCAATGTAAACTCCGATTGTGATGCTGCGCTAATTCCTTTAATAACTCTACACTTTGAAGAATAGAGTTGTTTTTTATTTGTCTCATAGGAATAGCACTTCTTTTCGATTTATTATTTACGGGAACGAATTTAATGCTTTCCATAGGCATACAACGCGCGGATGAGGGAGGGGGGGAGGGGGGAACTGTAGTTAATTTCAACCCCCTCGCGAAAATGTGCCCATACGCTTATGATGCTTCCTACAACGATAACAAGCTCATTATTTACGTGTTCAAAGAATTTTGTTTTAAAGGTACGGTGACTCTCCTTGTACCAATTTGTTTTATCTATATTATTCTTCTAATCATAATCGTATATGTCACTGGTTGATTATCCTCACTAGAAAAGCCAATCAAGCTCTTCAACATCTCTTAACAAGTGCCCTCATAAGACATAGAAGGAAACACAGAACACTTTATGTGTTATCAATAAAGTGTTATCTAAATAAGACAAGAGGAAAATGGAAGGGGAAATGATCCCAAAGTAAGGGAGTGGTGTCGTTTCGCAGTGCGAGTGATTTTCGAAAGCCCTGATAAAAAATATAGCTTGAAAGTCATAACTCCTTTTTATTGAGCGCAGTGATGTCGTTACAGTGATAGTGTTGTAATTTTGTGGCATGGTTGAGTTGAATGACTGCAAACTCGGGTTGGTAATATCAATATCATTCTTTTACGATCTGTAATTATTTGAAAACAATGAATGGAAATCCTTCAATCAAAATCTCACGTCATACTGCCATTATAAAATGTTTTTCCACAGATTATTCGACAGGATTGTTAACTTAGATATGAATACTGTTTCGGCAAAGAAATATATAAGAGGGCAATACCCCCTACTCTCTTCCCCACTAAATCATGAGCAGAATTCACGAGATATTTTAACCCATTGACTGCTGAATTATCTCATTCCCATATAGGCTAAATACAGAGACCACCCGGTTCCCGTATTTAAAGGGTTAACATAATATCACATGGATTTTCCTTCCTGTTTTTTTTTATAACACAGAGATGTAGACTCATGTTTCCAGTCGTTTCTGACCCACGCTCATATGTTTATTATTGAAACTATATACGGTGCGCTCTGGGAATGGGGACAAATTAAGGCCGATATGAAAATGGATGATGATATGGATGAAGCAGGTTTATTCTTCACTCCAAACCATGCCTCTCAGGTCAAAAGGGGATAAAAGAATAAAAGATATTGAAAGATAAAGTAGAATTTAGCTGCTGGTGGCAATTACTAAAGTCTGAAGTCATTGTTATGATAACATACACTCTCGTTTGCATAGACATATTACATAGCCTCTAACCACGATCTCCATATATCAAGGGGCTTGCTGGTCGGCGCTCACCAAATTAAGAGTTATCATTGTGGCCATGCTAGCCTGGTTGAAAATCATTTATTTTTACAAGGAAACAGTGAACATGTTCAAAGTTGGGGGGTTCGGAAAAGCAAAAAAAAATTGAAAAATAAAATAAAAAATACGATGCAATACATGTGCTATAATGCAGGTCAACATTTCCATCACGATTGTATTAAAGGTGTTTATACCGTGGTTAAATTAAGGTAAGAAAAGTCTAAGCTGCCTGCTTTCTTCAAAACATTTGTAAATTAAGTCAACAGATGTTCTTTTTTTATAAGACCCCCACCCCACGAAATGAATGCAGCATATTCCAAAATCATATATGCTTTTCCAAATTAAAAACAAGTTTTCAGTTAAAACTTTGTATTAACAATGTCAACATCATATAAATATCGAGCATAATTATGTCTTTTCATAGATACCTACCAATTAAAGCGTATATACTGTAGCTTCACATTTTTTGTAACTCCCCTAGTATACAAGTATTATTTCTAAATATGAAGCATTTCCAAACTCGTTGCTCCTTAGTACATGGTATATGTATACGTGTCGTAAGCCCACGAAATGTCCAAAAACGTGAACTCTATCTTTCATCATTATTAAGGAGGAGCGTGATAACACCGTTCTGTTTATCTTCTCGCTATTAATTAACCTTCTCCAGGAAAACATAGCATACCTGTTGGTCCGATATGACAGTCTAAGGACAAGCTGAATTGGGGTGAACTTTTAAGAGTTCTACATGTTTCCTGTAATAGTGTCTTCCGTCTTACAAGCCATTTCCTTCCGAAATGCTCGATCGTGTTAAATTTGTAGGCAACTTCAAGGACACTTAAAACATGTTAAGAAGGCTTTTCAAAGTTAAAATATGAATAAATACATGACATAAATGGCAGATGACCAAAGATCAGCAACATTATTTTAGTAAATTCATATTTAATTTCATTTTGGGCAACGGCATGAAAAAAGCTACCCGTAAAAATACAGAAAAGGCATATTTTCTATCTGAGTGACCAAATTGGAATGAAAAAGTGAAAAAATTTCTTACAAGTACAGCAAATCTTTTATTGCATATAGAGGTCGGCACTGAACATCTATACGAACTACGAGTTTTAATTTCAGCATATATTTTGTTGAATATCTTAATCATATAAGATCGTCTTTGACCGGAAAACACGTCCTCGTGACCAATCACCATCTCTTCCAACCAAAACTATTCTATTCAGCATGCATCAAGTCACAGGGCTACGATCCACTATTGAAGAATGATTACCATCAATGGATTCGGTCATAACCACATCTCTGCTGGAGGCAATAAGATATATTTGGAAGAAGAAGGAGGTTCGAAGATTGGTCAGGTAAAGTCACTACCGAATGTCCGAAAGGTGACAAGAAAAAGGTTTGTTACTAGGAGAAAATAAAACACCGCCAGCAGTATTGTTACCGCCAAAATGAAACTTACTTGGGTGGACGAGGTGAGATAAGTGTTGTGACAGGTGCTGCTTTGTGACGTAGCGAATGTTTTACCTCACTCTTGCACCTCAAGCTTTTCATTCCTTACTGCAAATTCTTAAGGTCTATGGTATTTAGCTTTTGAAGAAAATATGTGCATCGAGAATTACCTCGGCAGGAGCAATAACCAGACTGATGCTGAACAAGGTAGCAACATCCCGGGAGGTCCTTCAAACCTCCAAGACATCGAGTCACATCTTAGACTGCTGTCATGTGCCGATCATCACTTCCTCAAACCCAAAGGCCACACTTAAAACCCGGTTGATTTATCATGCCATTAATCTAAATCAAACTTGACTATGACACACCTGAGTCCATTTTGTATCAGGGTACTGGGAAATTCATGTTGTTTTATGTAATGCCCCACCTACGGCGACAAATTCTGGTGAGAGTCAGAAGGGCGTTAAACCTGTATTACAGTATATCCTTCACGTCCTTCTAGCTTTCAACCCACGAAACATTCTCTTGGAAGACAGGTGAAAGTTAGTTTGGATTTCATTTCCAAAGCTGACCTTCTCGGCACAATGCTCTACAAAATTTTGTAAAGCGATCTATCCTCCGGGACATCATAATTTCCCAAGTCAACACCTACCGATGTCTTTATGAGAAAGTTATTCAACATTTTCCAAGAAATCAAGCAAAACAGTACCTCTAAGGTAGAAATGACCTAACAATGTTTTTTCAACCTGGACAAAGTCAAATTAGAAAATGGACATTCGATATTTCAGGCTCATTGGACTGGGCTTTTATTTCAGAGGAATCTGGTTCGGAAATTGGGAAGTCCAGCATAACATAATTGCTTCTTATTCCACCCAACCTCATCAGATTTGCCTAAGGCTTATTACTCTTTCTTTTTACCTATCTAAGATTTGCGTATCATGTTTGTTTGCTCTTGATTATTTTCTGAGTCTTGTTTTAAGTGCAGGTCAGCATTTGACAAATATACCCATCTTAATATACAGCCCCTTAGGCTTTTGCCGTTTGTTTAGATTTTCTTCATACTTGAACTTTAACCTGATCAGTTTGGGAGAAGCAAAATGCTTCAAGAAAATGAAACGACATGCAGACAATAAAGACGTAAAAAGAAAAGAGCGATTAGATCTACATGCTCAGTGATCTATCTTTGATATCACCCATGATCGAACATTGTTTTTCCAGACAAATTGACAAGAAATGTTGTAGACGTAACCAAGGGTATTTCAAAGCTTCACATGAAACTACCCTGGTGACATATTCCTCTAACATACTGTTTTCTGCTTTCTAGTTCCTTGATAAATTAGATGAAACAATGTTTCAACAAATCTTCATTGATTAGTTTCTCTTTTAAAGATAAAGTTGAGTTCTGGTTATGCGATTACATAATAGAAGAAAATGTCTCAAAGCAAATGGGAGAGGTTGATCATGCCTATACATAAGAATTGGTGTATACTGTGAGGTTTTGGAATCATCAAAATGATAAGAAATCTCGATAAGAAATGATAAGAAATCTCGCTGAAAAGTACATGCACTGCACACAGAAATGGGTATATTGGACTGCACACCATGTTGCATGAATGTTTGGCCCGAACACTTCTCCTCCTATTTCAAATGTGAGGGCATTTGAAGAGCAATGCTTTAAAGGGACATTTCTACTATGATGTTCTTCCAAACTGACATAAAAGGAATGAGAAAGCTCACAAATTATTTTTTACCTTTCCCAGAAATTAACCTTCTCTTTAAGCAAGAGAAAGTAAGTAAGAAAAACTAAAGGAATGCTGAAAAGATGACACGATATTTGCTCCTTCGACATTTGCTCCTCCGTCCATATCTCGAAGGGTCAAAGGTTAAGGTCAAGGTCATGATTTGGTTTTTTGTTAAGGACAATGTGAAGATTAGGATTGGGGTTAGGGTTAGGGTTAGGGTTAGGTTTAGGATTAGGATTAACATGGCAAAGTTAGACCGGAGCAATTGTCGCAGGAGCAAATGTCATGGAACCGCTGAAAGACGGAGAGGGCAAGAGAAAGGGCTGCAGGTAAAGAAAAGAGATGTGTGTTCTATTATAAAGAGATAACATATCAACGAAAAGAAAGGTGATAATACATAAAACCAAGTTGCCCCCTCCCCGTAAAACAAGCGATAGATAATAATATCAGGAAAATAATGTCTTATAACAAGCAGTAATGAAGTGTGAGTTCAGCCATTGTGGCTTCATTATTGGCCGGGGCATCATCGGGGGGGGGGGGGGGGGCGGTGGAGAGGGACCGGGGTAACTCAGAAAATGAAATACGAATTTATAAGGCTACTGATCATGCTGATAGAGAGGGGGTGCGGGAGGAGGTCCTATCGTTTTCGTTTCTCTTCTTTATCTCCTTCTCTCTTCCCTATTCTCTCTTGCTCTCTCTCTCTCTCTCTCTCTCTCTCTCTCTTTCTATTTTTTAAACTTCGTCATTTGATGGGGGGGGGGGGGGCACGTGCTCGCCGTATGTAGCTACGCCATGTCATTCATGGTATGAATAAATAAATTCCAATAACGAACTTCTTAATTGACTGTGCAATACTGTGGACAAAAAGAGTTACAAGTATGCTTTTATATTTGAATAAAATAGGTAAAGGCATTATATGATACACGTGATACTACTCCCTTTGTATGTACGACTTGTTCAGCTCCACAACCGTCTCATTGACCCGACATTTTGTACATGATGACGACGTGATATTTTTTTATACCCTAGTCTCTTATAAATCCAACTATTTTGGTTTTAATTGGGGATGGAGGCAGGCAGAGTAAAACGATTTGAAGACAGTGAAGTTCATCTCCCTCTTCATTGCATTAATGAGATAACAATCGATCTATCCCCATTAATGCTAGCCCATGATGATGGTGACAGATATCCCTTGTTTATGAAAGCCGGCATGTAGAACTCAGTGATGAATGAAGGGCCCGGGGATACCGAGAAAGGATAACAATCTTAAAGGGCGTTCCGTAACCGCAGGTTCCTACATCTGCAATGTAAATTTTCTATATCAGGAGCTGGTAGTTGAACGAGGTTAACCTATCATTTAATCCAGAGAATATACTCTGACTGACACTAATAACAATTGACATTGGAAAAATTATTTTTCTTCACCATAGCCTATGCATTAAGCTGTTAAGCCGTCCTACGAATTAAACAGCTACATTTCTCATCACATAATGGCGGAAGGCGAGGAGAACATTAAGTACTGCAGGAACGAAAAGTTTATAAATAAAATCTTTGAAACTACAAGCGTTTCAGGCATTACTTCTCCTAACCAAGTCAGAGAGGGAGGAATGGAAAGAGAAAGATTAATAACAACTTACAAGCACCCCCCCCCCCCCTTGAGATATTATTGATGTCTGAAAGGGCGTCTAAAAAATTCTTATGTTTGGATTCGACGGTATTTCCCGGATTTCAGAAATAGACAATTTTTAGAAATATATTAAGAAGGTTAAAATAAAACAATTAAGGTTATTATTTTCCACTTTCATATTTCGAGAGCAAAGGGATGGGATGCTAGTTTAATTGGTGAATGTTAAGGAAGAGAACAAGCATTTGTGGCTTCTCCACGCCTATGTCAAATGACCTCCGACCCGTTAAGTTGTATCCCTAATGTACCACCGGCTGGCTGGGCACTTGCGCGTATCAGTTACGTAATTGATTGCTCGTTGTCATAGAAACAGGGCGATTTTGTAAGGCAAGCACCATTATCGGAACGGTCACCGACTGGTGTAAGTTGGCTCATATATCAAGTTCAAAGTGACATACATGCACGTTATCTATACGTCCTAAGTGTCTGCAAAAAGTTAAACATGTTAAATGTTACTTTTGATTAAATGAAATAGAAAAATGCTCTTTACTTACAGTTTTGTTAAAATTATTCTTGATACTTGTCACTTGATATTTGATATACCATTAAGACACAACCAAAAAAAAATACGCAAAGGGACAAGCAGCTCTCACTGTCATAGTTTTAATAAAAATGTTTTTGAATACTTAGTACATGGACCTGCTTATATAATGCAATGTAACATATTTATATGTTTTTGCTACCCAAAAAACAAACTATATTCTATAACGTTAGGATTTGCAATGAGTATTTTTGTAGTAATAGAACAATTGATGCATAAATTCTTTCAAGAGTGATAATATTGATTTATAGCATTTCTATAGTTCCACAATGAATGTGAGTTCGTATTGGGATTATTCACTGAGATGACAATCTTTTGAAGCTTGGGTACAGACTTGAGAATATTTCCTTCAAAATCTAAGGCCTCACCACTTCCTTCTACACAATGATAATAGACAAATGGATAACAGGAGGAGAGGACATCATGAATGAGAATTATTAGATAGGAATATGAATAAACTTATCCGAAAGCTCTTCAAATTTAGAAAACTATGAATTAAAGCTATTTCCGCGAAATAATCCTGCTTAAGCCTATACTGAAAGAAAGAGAAAAGGGAAAAGAGAGAGAGAGAGAGAGAGAGAGAGAATAATATATATACATATATATATATATATATATATATATATATATATATATATATATATATATATATATATATATATAAATATATATATATATATATATATATATATATATATATATATATATAAGATTCACTTGAGAAAGACGGTGTGAGTACCGTCGAAAATTCGTGAGGAAATAAAGAAGTTGGATAAAAGCATGACATTTCTAATAGTTTGTTTTTTTGATATTCTACCAACACGTGGACTTTGTTTTTATATATATATTATATAGAGAGAGAAACAATTCAGTGCTATTTTAAATTTACTTGAATTCTGCAAAAGAATCTATTCCAATGGCTTAAAAGATGATTTGAGCACAATCATCAGGTAATGCAAAGAAAGAAACAATTTTATTTCTTCAAAATAAGATGTTTAATAATGAGAAGTAACCAAAACTACACTTTCGTTTTATTTATTAATTTTTGAATTTATTTTCAATTTCATTTTTAATTTTCTTTATTTAAAAAACAATTATTTGTCTTTTTAATTTTATTTTCTCATTTGTTTGTTGTTTTTTTGTTTTTGTTGATTTGTTTGTTTGTTTGTGTGTTTTTGTTTGTTTGTTTGTTTGTTTGTTGTTGTTGTTGTTGTTGTTTTGGGGTTTTTTTTTTTGGGGGGGGGGGTATGTATTTCACTCCGTATTTGTCTTCCCGTCTGTTACCCTGCCTTTCTTTTCTTTGGATAATTTGTATTTTAAAACCTAAAACACATTAAAGAAGTTAAACTATAGTACCTTTAATCAAACCTGTTATTGAGTGGGTATATAAAGAATAATCAACAAAATACAGTAACGTCAATCAATTGTGTAAAAAGGGAGAAAAAGATTAGCGCTTCAAGCAAGTTCATCACCTCTCCGGTCTTTGACCATCGGAGTGTAGGCCATTTTGTTCGTTTATCTGACCGTCCCATCTCAGGAAGCGTTTCAAGAACCATGCTCTCTTTACGCCGATAGATAGGCAACGTCAAGTTCAGGCTGTATAAGATTAGAGAGTCGAAGAAGATATTGTTTCTGATCCTTCCATGATAATTTCTTGCTCATCACCATTACTCACTTTGTAGTTCAACAAGGGGTGTGAGTATTAGCTTGCGTTTCTTTTGATAAGTGTCTGTAACTGTTCCTTGATAGATAGGTAGTTCCATCCCTTCTCTCTTATTTTAAAGGCATTGATTAACTTTGCCCAGGATTGAAAAAAAAAATCACTGTTCCAGCTAATGCTGTAATCATAATTGCAAACCTTTAGCTCAGACAGGAATCGCATGAGTTTTATAAGCTGATCGGTCGTTTATATATCAATATATTTACGATTGAACATTGATGTCGGGATAGAGTACCACCGAACCCTAAAGAACTCTTACGGTTGGCATACCTCGCTCTATCACAGAATACGGTACGGGCTGGAAATCCGCTCTGAAATCGCCAAGCGCTGGTGCTTGGTTTTTGTGACTGCAGCGCAGCGAAGAAGCCGAGCGACTTGCGCTAGCGATTGATCGCGATTTTCTCTTTTTTAGGATAGTAAACGGGTTCCATTTTCTCTCATACTTTCACATATCCTTAATTATATATGTAGTAAGAGGACTGCACACAATTCCTTGGCATTTGAGCTAATTTTACAATTTTTCACAAAGTTAATCAATCACTTTAAAGAGAAGGTTGATTTCTGTGGAAGGTGAACAGAAATTTGTGAGCTTTCTCATTCTTTTTATGCCAGTCTGGAAAAACATCATGGTAGAAATATCCCCTGAAAAGGACTACTCTTCAAATGCCCTATTATGTTCGAAAAATGACAAGAAATAGCTAAAGTGTTCGGGCGGAACGTTTATGCCAAAATGATGCCATATGTATGTGCAGTCCCATATATCCTTTTCTGTGTGCAGTATATTTGCTTTTCAGCGAGATTGGATCAATTTCTTATAATTGTAATGATTCAAAACCTTATAGCATACACCAGTAATTTTCATAGACATGATCAACCTTCCCAATTACTCGCAATGTAATCGCATGACTTGAACTCAACTATGTCCTTAAAGGTGATGTGAACCTTTTGCAGACTTAAAATTGTAAAATGTCCAAATACAAAGTTATCTCTCATCTAATGATACGGTTTGCCCTTGTGTGAGGCCGTAATGCCCGTCGCACGCTATGCATCGTTTTGATTACGTTATTACCTACGCCGATGAAGCCAGTGAAGGCAGTTGGCATGGTTAGTGTACCCGCCAGTAATTCAAATCAATGTTAGCATTGTTCACGGTGCATTTACTTTTGTATGATGTCACTCTAACATGGCGTGTCGAAGGCTGCGCCAGTCATTGACGCAGCCCTCCGTCAGGTAAAAGACGTCTCGTCTGCATCAGGCATCCTAGTGTCACCATCTGCTGCGCTCTGCAAGGTTTTTAATTTCAGTAAATTTTACGGCACGTAACGAAGTAAGATTTCAGACATGTTATGTGAGGGCGTTATTACAGATTCATTGTAATTTCGATGCTTTTTAAATTCTTTTACATGATCGAGGGATACAGAACCTTTAAACCTCAAAGAAAAAGAAAAAGAAAACTGGGATAGAATTAATGGGAGAGGAGACAAAAACAGGGGAACTTAGGGTGAGTAAACACAGAACGCATTAAGATGGTGATAAATCGGTTCTTATCCCTCCAGCTGATAAAGGGTGCATATGGAGGCCCTCGTGAAAGGTAGTTTTTAAATGGGTCCTTTTAAGGTAGTTTACATGTACTTGAAGGCACCATTGATTTAACTATAATTCTAGTGTTCAAAACCGGCGACAATTTCTCCGTGGTCATTTTTTAAACACTAATCGAATTTCCAAAAACTGGATCCTATAATAATAATACTCATTTCACATATCACATACTGATGTGTCTATGCGCTTCCAAAGAGCTTTGGACTAGTACCCCAGCTCAGCCTATAGCTGCCCTAATGAAGGCGCTGAAGCTTTAAGGAATAAATTCCTATGCGATACCAATTTACTTCACCTGGGTCAAGAGTGTAGATTCGAACCCCTTATCTTGTGAGCTACAGTCCGGTCACTTATCCACCGTGAACCACAAAACCTCTACACTATATCCTAATCCTAACCCTAACTCTACAGCTAGCATGCCTACCCTAACAGAGACCGAACCCTCTTTCTTTGACAGAATGAGACTCGTAGCAAATGTCGCTGAAGGATAATGACGGATAACCAGTAACTGAAAAGGGGGAGAAAAACGCCGATTAGAACAGAGAATAATACATGTACATTTTACAATACAATGGTAGATTTTAGCTAGAAATTTTTGAAGGAGCAAGAAATGTGTGAGACGGGGGGGGGGGGGTATTTGAAAGCAAGTGAAGTGTATCGGATCGAGAGTAAATCAAACGAGTTAGACCTACATAACTCAATTAATCTCATTGACATTATCCCCATAAACTAGATTATTCTGAAAGTGATAGTTATTAATCTGAAGTGACAGGCGGTCATCACTGTAGCACAAAATTACATAATTTAATTGGATTACCTCAAATTTTGGTTATCACATGGCTTTAATAATACAACTCTTCTACTCCTTCACTTATTCTAACTAAAAACAAGTGTAGTCCCACGTGCAAATAATGGCGTTGGCTGTACTTATTTCGATGCTGTTACCTAAGGTCTGTATTTGTACATACTAACCCTACACGGTGAGGGAAAGGAAGCATAAAAACGGTCACGTAAGAACCTCTTGTTTACGTTTTTGACTCCTAGTGACCTCTTTACCTGTCAAAACATGACCGTGCATATAAATAGTTGCACACGTGATGTCATAGATGACGTCATTGGTAAGCTTCTATTAATTTTGTGCTGTCTTCTTTTCGGTAATGAACAAGTGATAAGAGCAGTTCCCCTTTGAAATCTGGGAAACTACATTATCATCACTGAGTATAGGCTATACCGACGCCGTTTAATAAACCCATTACATCCATTTATACAGTGCGTCCCATAAAAAAAAATTAACATGCAGTCAGAAAACGTCTCCCTAAATAAATATTTCAAAATATTTGAGGCAAAATTTCATACCTGTGGAAAGCTAAGGGTGTCTTCTATTACATGACACCTAAAGATCGGGTGATATTGTACGCTCGAGTGAGCAAAGACCACTTTTGTAAAGTTGCAAAATCCAGATTTGAATTGGTATTTCTCCTGGCTGGTATCAACAAAGTTTTTTGGCAAGGTCTTAATTCAAGCTGGTTTTCTCAGGCAACCATAAAGTTTTGATGGGATGTATCAGGACATACAAAGAAAAAAGCCTATTCTTTCATAAAATGCCTTTAAATAATCAGAATATGAAAGTTTCTAAGCCTTTGCTGATACCAGACAGAACCAATAAAAAGTTTTGTCAACCATGGATTTTGCACCATTTCACAATAATGGCTTTTGCTCACTCAAGCGTAACATATCGTTAAATGTTAGATGTTTAGGAGTCATTTGATAGGAGAGACCCTACGCTATCCATAGGTATGAAAATTTCATATACATATTTTGAAATGTTCATCAGGGGAATTTTTTTTATAACTGTCAACCTTTTACGGTTCTCAAATTTGTTAATAAAAGCCAGCAGAAAGTACTATTGTTCTTGTCAAGTCTGGATTTGTACCCTTTCGCAAAAGTAACTTTTGCTCACTCGAGCTTAAAATATTGACAGATATTTCGGTGTCATTTGATAGAAGAGACCCTAATCTATCCACAGGTATGAAAATTTCCTACAAATATTTCTAAATATTTATTTGGGGGGACTTTTTCCAATTGTTAACTTTTTGGGACGCACTTTACATGTATCTGGAAAAACAATATAAAATCACAAACTGGAATCTCCACCATTCCTAGTTTTGCCCAAACTGCTTTGACAGCATGCATGCATGAATATTCATAATGTTGACATTTAGACCCTCAAATCCTAAATAGTCTCACTCAAAACTTTAAAATATCGAGTCTCACGTTTCATGAGTTCTGCGAATTCTTCCCAATCGTGGGTAGATGTGAAATCATTAAAATACCCAAATAGTACGACATCAAAAAAATCACTGCCTCTCCACACTCTGATATTATCATTGTCGGAGTAGCCAAAGCGACTTCTACCTTTTCCAAGTAATAATAACAAGAAATACAACTACACATCCTACTATCCGTCCATCTGTGACGTAATATATCCGTATCCAATAACTCGAGAAAGCCGTTTTTAAAAGGTTCAGCCCAGAAAAGAGCATTTAAAAGACGTTCTGACCTTTCCAAAGCGTACGACATCAAACCAGTCTGGCTATTCACTAGGATAACAAACTGAAAGAAATCTCGTGGAAATGAAATTTAAAGATAAGAAATGAACCGCCCATGAATATTTAACGTCTGGAGTTAAGTGACTCAGCATGATTTTAAGAGAATGTAAGAAGGTTAATACATTAAAATATGGTCAAGGAGGTAAAGAGAGGAGAGGATTTAAGGTGGAAAACAAAAGTATAAAAGTGGAGTTTTGTGAGGCACAAACTGGGCGTTGTGGCGTGCGCCTGTAATCCAGTTGAAGTTATAAACTGATTCAGCGAACCCAGGTTCGAGACTGAGTCACGTCTTGCGGATGGTCCCCAGACGTAAATAATCATATCTGATTGATACACGTCTGTAAAAACCCAGTTACACACAGTGGCGGCACCAAGGGGGGGCATGGGGGGGGGCATTTGCCCCCCCAGTCAGAAGTTTTGCCCCCCCCAGTTGCCCCCCCCAATAATTTTCGGAGTGAAAAAAAAATAAAAGGGTGGAAAATGAAAAAGAAAAGAAAAGGAAAGAAAAAAGTGAAAAAGGAATGGAGAAAAGGAGGAAAAAGAAAAAAAAACGGAAACTTGGAAAGCAGTGGCGGCATCAAGGTGGGGGGGGGGGGGCATGGGGCAAATTTGTTCGCTCAGCTCGTGTAAATATCCTTATATTTGGGTAGTTTTATAGTACAATAATTTCTGTACACTTCCACTATAATAGTGTCAAAAATTTTTGCTCGCTCGCTTCGCTCGCTCGCAATACAGGCCTATAACTCCCACCACATAATCAGGCCGCGAGATGATCAAATGTCCTCATATTGGGGTAGTTTTATACCCAAATAATCATTTCAGTATATTTTCACCACAAAAAGTTTCACAATTTTTGCCCGTTCGCAATGTATAACTACCACCTTATTATCGGGCAGCAAGATGCTCAAATGTCCTCATGCATATTGGGGTAGTTTTATAGCCGAATATGTAATTTCTGTACATTTTTACTACGAAAAATGTCAAAATTTTTGCTCGCTCGCTTCGCTCGCTCGCAGTATATAACTAACACCTCTTTATAATCGGGCAGTTCAGCTAGATGCTCAAAAATGTCCTCATATCTGGGTAGGTTTATAGCCGAATATTCTGTACATTTCACTACAAAAAGTGTCAAATTTTTTTTTGTCCGCCCTTGCCCCCCCCCCAACATTTTCTTTTGCCCCCCATTTGCCCCCCACTTTAAAAATCCTGGTGCCGCCACTGGTTACACACACACGCGCGCGCTATATGGCCATAGAACAGAAAAGATTTACATGCATCAAATAAGCGAGAAATACAATTTAGGAGAAAATCATTGAAGAAAACTATAAAGAAATGTAATGAATGAGGATAAAAGCAAACAAGAGTGACAACTTTGTTTTAGTTATGAAACATTTGATAATAACGATAATAATATTTTGGATTTTTATAGTGCCTAACATACATCTACCATGTCTCTAAACGCTTTTTGTATACCTGGGTTACAGTTCAAAATACTGTAAGGGCACGGACGAAATGTCATAACAAATGCACTTCCCATTTGATCATAACGTACATTTCGTCCGTTGACCTTTTGTCTTAATAGTCAGAATGTCACAATGACATCATCTCACAAATGATGACGTCACGATAAATACCGACCCGCGTTCATCAACTTTCAATTACAGCGTCGTTAGATTGAAGCAGTGGTCGCCATAACTTTGAATGTAAAGTAGCCTTTGCAGGAAATTCAAAATCCAGAATGGTCTTCATATATGATGTATGTGACCAGGGCACTTTGGGGTAAAAAGTGCAGGTGAATCAAGTGATTTTGATAATTTGCACTTTTCCATGGAGACATGATAGCCTCAATAAAAAACATAAAATGAGAGATTTTTAGAGCAGTTACATGACTGTAGTGAATGACTTTGGAATCTAGAAATAGTGGGAATAGCACTTATAGATTGAGAGGCAATTACAGTTTTTTTTCATAACTTTCTCCTTAAAAGATGGACTCTGTAGGCGGGCTCAAATAAATATTTTCTCGCTTGAGCCGTAGAAGACCACTTTCCACGGAATGTCATAACATCCGAAAAACCATGCACATTTTAAACGCCACGGGTTGGAACAGTGGGAAAAATACTGTGAAAGTATAGACAATATCTATAAGTCATTTACCTAAAATATATTGCTTGAAATCTGACTGGAGTTAGCTATGAATGAAACCAGGAACTTATCAATTTCGGATCGGCTAGGTGTCACTGATAAGTTACATTTTACTTATAGTCTTATAGATCACTCATTATTTTACTTTACCTGATGTTAACCTTAGTTCATTTGATATTTGTATTTGTATTCAACACGATCGTAAAGACTTTCGAAATATCAACCTTAGAAAATTAATAGCTTTGTCAATCATCTATTGAATTATACAATGACTTATCACGTAATCCGAACATGATTTCTATGGGATATGCAATAGGGTATTAAAATTGCCCTTGAGTTGAATTTTCGAAAGTCTTTGCTGTCGTGTTATCATACTAATATCTAAAAAAATATTGATATGTTTGGCTTCCAATTAAGTATGTGCATGGTCATTACAATTGAAGTAAAAGTGTCTGCTGCAATTAAAAAAAAAATTTTTAAGTCAGAAAATTTGCAACTTGGTGTTAGTCTAGCACACACAAAAAATAACTTGATGAATATGTGGAATGACCTCTCGTTGAATGCACTTTCTTTCCAGTCCCAGCTGCACATATACCTATCTCATCTTGTTCCAGGTATCGTCAAGATTCCTCAAGAAACCAGGTTTAGTTGGTTATGATGCTGATGATGAGAAAGAAAGTGGATACTTTATTCTTGCTCATCATGACATGGGAGGTCTTTTATGCGTATTTGCCTAGAGCTGTCCCAGTCTAAACGTCAATTGCTTATGTTGGCGATCGCGAAACCTGAATTAATTTCCGCCCAGAAAAGTTACGGCGCTTTAACGTTCGATTTCTATAATCCGTCCAGTACTACGACTAGTCTTCATCACCAGTTCCTTCTATCTGAACTGTATTATTATTTACTTGCAGGAAAATAATTTCTACATTTCATGTGACGCACATTTTCAAAGGAAATAAATATTAGTGCCTCATTTTGTTTTGTAAACTTCTGCATCAATGTACAATACAAAATGTACGGTTGATTAACTTGGTTTCAGTAAGCGGTCTAAGGTGTTTCAAATCACAATCCATTTGGAGATAATAATGTTTGACAAAAGAAGATAATTTCGACCTGCTATAATGATGGAATCGATAATTCCTCCTATAATGTCGATTTTTAAAAGGAACTCTCGCAGTATGGCTGTCACAAAAAAATCACAGTACGTTGATGTTAACATGATAAAAGGGAAGTCAATCCGGAATTGCAAGAATATCACTGTGGATACATAAAATCACAGCAAAAGGAAAAAGTAAATGTTTCAAATTCAGATTTGGAGGTAAACAATAGCTGAACCAAGTTCAAGCTCATCTCGACATGCTCAAGTAGAAATGGGACTGCATTTCAAAAAAATAATTCTAAATAATTGTTTATTATGCAGTAAGATGGGCTGTTTAGACAAACGAAAACGCCCTGGAAATCACATTTAATGCAAAGTACAGCTCAAATTTACACGTACGGGAACGAGTGTTATGTACGTGGTCGGGACTATGTCTTGACTTCCTTTGCTTTATTTTCTGACATTCTCATTTATTGAAAACTTCCTACTAAGCTCGTTTTGGCAGATATATATTTTTTCGTAGTCTTGAACAGTCAGTGATTGATGCATTCGATTATGTGAGAATTTATTTTCTGTCATTACTAGAATTCAGAATTACCTTTTTATTTGATTCAAACCACATTTTGTGGGATAGCGAACTGACGATTTGTCGTTGCAATAGTTAAATTTATAAAAGTTTTCAAAGTGGTACCAGTAATGCAATGTATCAAGTAATCAAGTGTCGACAAACAGATATTTACAACCATTCCACTACGACTACTTTTTTATGCTGCAGGCTGCCGGAGAAGACTATTCTCTCACACTGGTCTAGGTCCCGTGGTACATAGCCTGTTTAAACAGTGCTCTCGTTTTCCCCACCTTTTTCATTTTCATTTTTCCCTAAAGATGGTGGTCATGTCTCTGTATTTTGTCTAGGGCGTGTTGGAAAATTAATGTCGAGTTTGTATATTTATATTTCCATCAGAGTTAATCATCTCCCTCTCCGACTGAAAACCGATTTCATCTTAATTTTACGAGTATACCAGGGAGATTAAAGGGATTCGGTAACTTTGTGGAGGCTTGATTTAATAAATCGTTGAATTTTGATATCTGTCTTGTATAATGATGTTCAGAAGGATAAATGAATAACCAGGCATAGAAAGGTTTTCAAATATATAATGCTATTATTAAGATATTTATGACTGAATACTCCCATTTACGAAAGCGTATGGCCGTACGCTTTAGTCTAACACTGAGTCTGTGGGGGAAAATGAGTCTGGCATTTCCGGTCATTTGCATATGTTTACTTTTGTGAAGCACATGATGATTTTGAAGTGCTTTTTTTTTTTCCTGGGCTTCATTTTTACACCACATTACATACACTGATAGCATGTAAGGCCAGGCAGCTCAGATTTTATCAAGCCTCTACAAAGTTACCAAATCACTTTAAAGGTTACAGGATGATGATTATCCTTTACAGTAAAACATGACGAGCTTGCTTCTTCGTTTACCCTATTCTATATGCATTGACAACAAAATGTAAGTTGGTTGAAAAAAGATTCATTCTACAAAAAAGTTAATTTTTCGTTTAATCCTCCCAAAGAAAGTATAACAAAATTAAATTGTTTTGAAGAAGTATAATTTTTGAAAGGTATTATTTGAAATAGGAAATTTAGATTAGAATAGATTTAATCTAAACATTACAGTATGAGGTGAGTTTTAATGGGAAAAGTATTAAGTATGATTTCCTCTTTTTCTTCTTTATATATTGGACAAAAATTGAGTACAGGATTGGTCATTTTACTTACAGTAACAGAAATGCAATTTACTTTCATGTAAATAGCCTTAATTTTGTCGAAGGAAGCACCAAGACATAAATATTCTCTCATGACAGCCAGTGTGGAATTCGTTATCATAGAAGTGTGCTTGTGGTGATCCCATTGTAACCCTACTGGTCAAAGTGTCATCATGTTCTTGCGGTCAAGACGTCAGAAATTAGTCGTTACCTGATCATTGACAGAGGAACAGGAGTCATAAAGGGTGCAATAAGCGACCAATGGAAAGGAGTTTCCAATCACCTTTCCTTTCTCTGGAGTTGGACGAATTGATGAGACATTTGAGCCTAAAATTTACGGCGCCGTTTGTATGACCGAGAGCGGATTGTAAACGGTAAAAGCAGTGCAGGTGTGACCGGTAATACAAGCTATGAAATGGTCAAAGCACTTCTCGTGAAGGGCTTGAGTATCACTTGGCGTATCTGTCTTTCCTTCCGGGCATTCGCTCACTGCTTGGTGACCGTTCATTGGTCACGCAGGGCAATCACGTGCTAATGAATTCGATGTAAGCGTATGCTATGAAAGGAAATGGCGCCACTTAAAGTATCGCAATCGATTGTGATTTACAAAGTCGAATTTAATGTGCATGCTTTGGGTTTGGGATCTTTTACAAATGTAAAGTACACATGTCTTAATTTGTCACGATGAAATGTACGCTTCTGCATGCTTCTGAATACATGTGTATTATTCACTCTAACATGTCTAAGGAAACTATATACAATAAAAAACTATTTTTTAAAAATTGTTTATACATTATGACAGAACATAATTTGTTTTAATCTCATTTTGATTTGGCTTCCTGTGTTTAATAGTGCTTTAGTGTTCAAAAATTGTGATTGCATTTTTTTTCTTCGATATAGTCACCTGGCATGAAAGAACATACCTATCTCTTGATTTAAAAAAAATCAGCTGGTGTACTGCTACTCAAATGAACAACGTATATAGAAAACCATAAGGAGTGTTTTCTTTTCGTGACAACAGTTACAGTAAGCATAAAATAAAATACTTAAATTTGTACTGTAAAATTTTGTTTGAAGCTATAACTAGTTTATTTTTCAATTGGGCTTACAAGTTGTCTGTCATCTTTAAAAAAAAAAAATTCTTAATACACTGTATAACGAACTTACCTATGGGAGTATCAAAATTACAGTATGATCGAAAATTTCTACTATATATACAATATTACGAGATAATAGAATTAAAAAACAGAAGTGATTAAAATACACCACAAATGATTAGAACAATCAATCAAAGAAAATAAAAACAAGAGTCCGTTCACGTGACACAGAGAGTGAAATAAATGATTGCGCAAAAACACCCACGTAAAGGTTGAGGAACTCGCCTTTAAACTTTCGGTGAGTCAATATTCACATTCCATCGCAAATATCATTGTCACTCTTCATGATTCCCTACACTGGAGCATGGGAATCTCTAATACACGATCATGTCCCGGGGCGCTTCGGGGGGATAGGGATGGGGGGGCTCACGTACGCCCTTTTGTGCAAAACAGTGGAGCGTGTTTTGTATACTCGCCGCTGTTATGACTTTTCATTAGACTCATTCATATACCTCCCTCCCATGTTTAAAGTATGATATTAATGTGCATATAATGCTTTGTTGATTACCGATTATGTTGATGCCCTTATAATCCCTGATATATAATAAACTATGCTTGTTGATAAGCAACCATTGGATTTAACCCTTTTCGTCGAAAATTGGATTGGATGAAAACATAAAAATTAGAGAAACATATTAGTGAAAGTTTGAGATAAATCGGAAATGAAATAGGAAAGTCAAGAGTTTTTCAAAGTGGAGATCAGGGATTCTCGCATTGGTAGTAGGGCCATGGTGTGTAATGTCATACATGAAGAATTTTCCCATTAACTTTGCTTTGCACAGGAAATTACTCAAAGTATCCCTTTTCTCAACTCTTTTGGTGAAACAAAGATTTTTTTTTTCTTTTAAATACGGGAGGACATGTAAAACTGTGTTACCCATAATGTGTCCTGGACAAGAATTCTGTTCTACAGTGAAATTTGACAAACAGAGAATTTGGGTTAATTTTTAGTACATACCAAATGGTAAAGTTCTCCAGGTATGACATCACACATAGTTATCACATTGTCAACAGGAGATTCCCCATATCATTAGATATCTTAGCTTTCAAAAATTCAAAACTTTCTTATTCTTCTTTTATGAATTTTCTGTTTCTACTCAATTTACTTAACTGGTGATGCAAAGGTCGTGGGTTCGAACCCCGGCACGGCACTTATCACCTTGAGCAAGGCATTTTATCTACATTGCTTCTCTCAACCCAGGTGTCTAATGGGTACCTGGTAGGATGCGAACGTCATCATTGTGGCTGGAATAACATAATTTAGTGCACCTGTAAAATGACCGCCAGACTGGAATGCTCCCAAAGGGAGCGAAGAATGTGCAGTGAAAGTGCAGAATCGTCACTGAATTCAATGACCGAAGAAATATATAATACACTGGGTGAATTCAAGTTCGGTGTTGAAAGCTGGTGTTGGTGTTGGGGCAAAACTAGCACCAGGCACAACACCGAACCTGATATGAAGCTGGTGCTGCGATTGACTTCACTAGGTGTTGAGCTATCAATAATGTGATTGGTGTTATTTTTATAAACCCGAATTCGGTGTTGGGGCTAGAATCAGCAGCCTAATTCACGCTCTCAACACCAACACCAACACCAACACCGAATTTGAAATCACCCACTGTAAAAGCGCTTTGATCAGTTACTTAACTGGGAAGGCGCTATAAAAAAAAAAGAAATTATTATTATTATTTTTGAAGTTTCAATGGAGGGTTAATTATGTGGAGTTGGTAAGTGAGGATTTATGTCGAACCAAAGTGCACTAGCACCTTGACTGAGCAACGTTCTACCACTGAGCCACTGAGTTGAATATCCACTATGGGAGACGGATAAAAGACCAGTGAGTCATGATAAATGTATCTACATTAAATAAAGAAATATTATGTTTTATAGCCAGAGATTATTTTGACAAGCGCTTGTCATCCCCCTGTCATATCTTAAGCACATTAATGATTGACCTGTCACCTATACCAAGATATCGATAAATCACAGCTGACTGCTCTCATCATTCTCATACAACATCACGTTACCATGGTAACATCGCTTACGGGAAACCAGGTGGAATCAGGGAGACAATGAGGAAGTAGAGGAGGTTGGTATCCAGTGTCTCTCTGAATACTGATACACATTTTGTATTTTTAGTTAAGGGATCAAACAGAAATCTGAAACATTCACGTCAATCAATAACCCTTTGCAAAATGTCGCGCATTTTGAAATCCAATATTTAAGAAAAAATAGCATTTTCTTATAGTCCTTTTGATGTTTCATTGTTGAAAATGTGGAATTCTAATTTATATATTGTAGATCGAATGTTTCCCAAACAAATATCAGACAGTAGAGGCATCGTATCCGAGTGGTTAAACACACTTGACTGGAAATATGAGGATCGTGGGTTCGATTCCCGGTACGGCACTTATGCCCTTGAGCAAGGCATTTTTAAAATTATCTACATTGCTCTTTTATCGTACATTAAACATGTTAAATAAATTGTGTTTGGCATATTTTTTTTTTTTAATACTGTAACAATGAACACATACCTGTAAACACCAAAATCAACTGGGCAAATTTGTAGATAAATCATATCTAAATATTCTTCTCCAGTTTCTGAATATAATTATATTTGAATTTGATAGGTTAGTTGAGAAGTTATTTCTTATCCACCAAGTATTATTCAGATGAGTTTTTTTACTCCTTTATTGATATTCATATTATTAATTTTCATGTCTTTTTGTTTTGTTTTGTTCGAGGAATTGTATATTAAATGGTAATTAAACCACGGGTAAATGATATACGATATCTCTGAGTTATCCCGAGCAGGAAGTTTATCATCTAAAGCACAGTTTGACTCACGCAGTCGTTAAATAAAAGAACACCGACCCCGGATCAAGTTTTGTTTGATTTGTTTGCAAATATTCTAGCTCTGGGCAAGTGCTAGAGATCACACTTGAGTTTTTAAACTTTTGAATGGAACTATAAATGCACATGTGATATCATGAATCGAAGGAATTTTCAAGGTTTTTGTTTCCCGCCAATGGCAACGACCTTGCAGATGATTCATATTTTTGGTTACCAACATACGATCTTGTTAACAGATCTGCTTCAGGCTGCCATTATCTGCATTGTCGTATCACAAAAAGCAATGCAGGGAATCTTTATCTTTTTTTCAAGCATGTACTTTAATTATTTTAAACAAGCTTTGCGGACGATTGTTTCAAAAAGGCAACCTGGAAAGCCTGCCAAAGATTAATCTGGCTTGGCGACAAGTTTTAAAACAAAATAATGGGCATGAACTCATCACGACATCAGACAAGAAGACTGTATAACTTTTAAATGCACAAAAAGAGGTATGGTTTATTTTATCGAGGCACCTGCATTTTTCCAGGTTTGCAATAAGGGGGTGGGGTGATTGCAGAAAATTGTCCAGAAAAATGACTTTTAAAAGTATTGCCTGCCTTTAACTGGATCAGCGGCGGCGGGGTGGGGGGGGGGGGGTAGTGGTCTCCCAACACGATTCTTTTTTCGTAAGGGGGTCACGCCCCTTGATTTTTCTGGTATGAGAGTACAAACAAACTGCAAGGCTCATTTCATCTCACAACACGCAGCTAATCAGATACATAATTTTATTCGAATCAACTTCGTTACAATTGTAAGAAATTGGCGTCTACGTTCGGTTTATAACAATATAGATGTATATACACCTGCTTATTTCGCCTTGACATAAGTGGTTTGCACCTGTTTGGTATGTAACATGTAAGTTATCTTATAGACCAGATAATTACGCTTCCACAATCTGTCAACATGGTCAAGGTAGCAGAATGAATGATTGCAGAAATCATTCATTCTGCATATGTACCGGTTCACCATATTTATCTCACACCAGACCAATATTTTACCAACTGAAAACTCTAACAGTATTCGACATCAATTCACTACAAAGTTTACTGTTCATATTTAAGTATCTATATGACTTGCTCCCTCTTTCATTTCAAAACTTTTATAATTTAAATAACACCATTCACTCCTACCCTACTCGCAATTCCTCCAATTTTCATCTAGTCAACCCAAAGTTACTGATTGCCCATAGATCAATAAGACACCATGGTCCCGACCTATGGAATTCTCTCCCAGAATTCATTAAATCCTGTTGTTCCCTTTACTCATTTAAAGCCAAAGTTAAAACGATGTTACTATCTGAATATACAAGGTAAAATTTCTGTGTCAACTCTCATCATCATCATCATCATCATCATCATCATCACCGTTATCATCATCATCATCATCATCATCATCATCACCATCATCATTCCATTATCAACATCATCATTAATATGCTTTTCATTTAGGATTTCAATTATTTATCCATTCTGCTTATTTAAACATGTTTTAGCTATTTCATAATATTTGTTTGGGGCTGCCATATTCTCAAGCAAATTGCTTATAATGGTAGTCCTTCTTCCGCAAATGACTTTATATTTGATGAATTACAATAATTTGACAATTTATCATTTCGTGTTTGTTTTTGAAAAATGATTGTTACATATACTTGCTATTCATGATTTATTGTCAAAAAGTACTTTTGTTTTTTATTTTATATATGTTACCGAAAAATGTTGTACTTATATGAATGCAGAAGAAAATAAATCAAATCAAAAATACATCATAAAAGAAAGAAGTATGCTAATTTTATAGGGAGAAAGGTGAGTAGTAAAGAATGAAACAACACGTATACAAATTACGTAACCATAACATAATGTCGTCATAGACCAGTTCGCAAAATGTATTCAAATATAATGAATATATTTGAACATTTACAGTTCTTCCCTGTTACTAACAATAGTCATAACCAACGTGCACACACTAGTTACTGCGTTTGACAAGCATTATAACGACGAGTGGCCCGAGACACGAATAAGATGTTAATATTATTAAAGGACGAGATGTGTAAAAAAATTATTAAAAACAAAAAAAAATGAGTTGGGAGTCTGCTTGCATTTATAAATCATGTGAAAAGTAAGTTAGTTTCTATATCAAACATAAAGATTATGAAGCAATGGAATAAAGTGGAACTTACCTTACATGCCTTAGCGTATCTGTAAACGGTCATCTATGATATTGGAGGATCCAGGACGAAATTCGTCAATTTTTTTCCTTTTAAATGAATCCTACTCACGCCAACACTACCACTCTGTCTCTCTAAAAAGCAACGTCCTTCAAACTCCGATTCGATCCAAAACTCTCCCGCGATCTATCGAATGAGACGAAGGAGGATCGAGGAAGAAGCATCAAAAACAAATATCCGTAGGGCAGTCGTCAAGAAATTTCTCTTCCTCTCTACAAAAAGTCCTCCTCTGAAAATGGCGGCAATATTTTCCTCCCAAACAGCGGTGATGGTCTGAGAACAGGGGATAAAAGAGAATAGCATGAGATGAAGATGGGGGATGAGGAATGGATGTTGCATAGAGAAGGTTGTTTGGTGCTGGTGTCTGAATGGATGAGAGAGAGGGAGGATGATGTGATATTGGTCGAGGAAGGGAAGATGAGTGGTAGTTATCTTGAGATGAGTGATGGAACGTTCCAGTCCTCTAGATTTCCTGATACATCCTTATCCTCATCCTCGTCCTCATCCTCTCTCTCTCTCTCTCTCTCTCTCTCTCTCTCTCCCTCTCTCCCTCTTTTACCCCTCTCTCTCTCTCTTTCAACAGTTCCAATATCACTTAAAAATAGACAGTATGATTTTGGAAAGATGGTGCAGGGTTCTTTGAATCACCATATGGTAGGAGAATGGTGTCCAGAGATTATGATCATATCTTGATCAAACACTCTCAATTTACCTGTGGAGAAATCACGAAAACGAATTCCTAAAGAAAGTAATACAGACTCCTATCGACAACATCTGAACTATAATGAGGAATAAGAGACAATGTAGTCGATGCAGGAGCCTAAAAACGACTCTTCTACCAGGAAGTCTGCCACTTTGATTGTCTATCTTGAAAGTTCAATCACTTATAGTTCGTAAACGTATAGTTCTTAGAATTGCAAGTCTCTGTTTTCATTCTCATTTTCATATAATTACTTTAATGTAATCTTCACTGTTGTTATTTTATTCTCACAACTCAAATTGTGATGCTCTTTATTTTGCTTATAATAATCGAAAATGTTCCTGCACTTACTTTCGTTGTCATTTTTTTTATATTGTTCATTGCACAATAGTTATTGTTATATACTTTGAAAAATGAAAATTAAATTAAATAAAATCTAAATCTAAATCTGAAATCTGGAATGGGTGACCCTTAGGGTTTCGGTGATTTATTTTGCCTGCCCCACTCCTGGCAACTTGTCATTACATTTCGGGGATCAAATTAATTTATTTTCAACCTTCCTGTATTGTATTATTTGTGCTTCTTTGTAATTATCCCTTATGTATTTTGATTTGCCAAATAATAATAAAAATGATAATGATAAACCTTTCTAATTGGCAACATGATATGCCGCAAGTATTTTACATGTATGTAACAAGCAAGGCATAGACTTAAGGTAAGATTAAAGTATGATGACTGGAAACATTCATTTCAAGTTCCGAATTTAAAGGCCAACTAAATTTGAAAAATGTTGCTCGTGACTCTAAAACAAAGTCATACGCGTCAAAATATGACAAAAATAAATTCACAAATATCCACATGAAAACGAATTCAGATTATGTCACACAATTTATATGGGAAATTATATAGACATCGATATGATTTGAATAATGTAGCATGAGCTAAACACTAATAATATCATTGAATGAGCATCTTACCAGAAATTGTCATTTATAATCTGCAGTATGAAAAAGTAAAGTTACGTTAAAAATGAATGTGCCTGAAAGGAAAAACACAAAATAAATTAATTTTGCTTTACTTACATTTGCTAATGCAATGTCATGTGTCAAAGGTCATCGACCTTGTCACTTAATAAATAAGAGATACTTTGCAAATTGAGCTGAAGAAAATGGAATTACGTTTTTGAATAGCAAGAAAATACTTTAAAATTAAAATTAATTGATACACTGATGTCCGAGATGTACCAAGTAAAAAAAAGAAAAAAATATTTATTGTTTATAACTGATTTAAAAGAAAGCTTTTTAAAAAGCAGGTAAAAGGAGGATTAGTCCTTTTATTTTTAAAGAAATTTAATCTTTATATACTTACCAATTTGAGACAGTTGTACAGCCTAAGTTTTACAATAATGGCTTTCAGTGAACAAATACAGTAATCCAAATTATTATTGTCAATATGCAGAGATGAATAAGATGTCGACACGCGCGGAAGGATTTGACCGATTGTGAGAAGATACTTTCAACCGCTTTCAAGTGTTAACCTTATATTATGGCAAAGCTGACGATTATAGATATTTACTCCAACGATACTGTGAGCGTCATCTGCGCGGATCCCGCACGCACCGTCGCGGTGCATCCTTCGTGCATCCCTTTTCCCGCCCAAGAAGATGTCGTCAGCGAACGAGCGATTCGTTTAAGATTGTAACGGACTTAAGTGGTTGTGACGTCGAATGATCGACTTGGAAGCTGACTTCTACATCATTGCTACAACGAGTTTGTCTTATAAGGGCATGTTATAAAAAGCTATAAGGGTATCAGGGGTCTATTCTCAATGTTGCTTGTATACTAAATAATCGGCTTATATAGAATTTGCAGTATATTTTTTTTTTTCTGTGTCTCTCTCTTTCTCTCCTTCCGTACCTTTTCTCTCAATTTTAAACCACCTCATCTGCAATGGCAAGAACATATTCGTCTTTCTATCTTCGCCTATTCCACTTAACTAATACCGGCTCACTGTATACATTTAAACGCAAATTCAAAATATCCCTCTGAAACACTTACGCAATCCATCCTATGGCTCCCTAGTTATGTACTGTACCCCTCGTCTCTCCCATTTTATTATTTTTCTCTTTTTAAAATGTTTTCTTAAGATCATCTCTCATATAATGTAATAATGTCAAAGAATGTTTTTTTATTCTTTAAAGTGATTTGGTAACTTTGTAGAGGTTTGATAAAATCTGAGCTGCCTGGCCTTACATGCTACCAATGTATGTAATATGGTGTAAAAATGAAGCCCAGGAAAAAAAAAACACTTCACAATCATCATGTGCTTCACAAAAGTAAACATATGCAAATGACCGGAAATGCCAGACTCATTTTCCCCCACGGACTTAGTGTTAGACTAAAGCGTACGGCCATACGCTTTCGTAAATGGGAGTATTCAGTCATAAATATCTTAATAATAGCATTATATATTTGAAAACCTTTCTATGCCTGGCGATTTATTTATCCTTCTGAACATCATTATACAAGACAGATATCAAAATTCAACAATTTATTAAATCAAGCCTCCACAAAGTTACCGAATCTACAATATTACGAGCCTAGTTTCTTACTAGATTCCTTATATTTCACGCCAAAATTGTTTGTCTTATCCCAACTTAAAAATGATGGAAAAATTGATCTGTGTCTCTGTATGTTCACTTGCATTTTATTTTCTTCTTTTGTTGAAATTATTGAAGATATTTTCCTATATCATTGTAAGAATGCAACGGTCATTGTTTAAGTTCCATTTATGTGATTTGAAATATGAAATAAACTGAAAATGATATATATTTTCAATTTATTTATTTTCTTATAAATCGTTACTTCTTTTCAATTTAGTATTTAGATTTGGTTCTTGTGTAGCAAAGATGGTGCAAAGCAAAAACAATGATTTGATTTTATTTGGAAAGAAAATTCACTTAATATCAGCGTATTGCTGTCGTCGTAAAATGATGCATGACTATCATGCTATTATGTTAGGGCCGAAAAAAGTAATCACCAAGTTGGTTGTTTTTATCAAAAATTCAGAGGTATGGTCACATGTAAGTCCGGTTAAGAAACGCATTTGAATATTAATAAATTAAGTTAAAATCTTGACAATAACATCAATAACATATTCATACATAATTCTCGAATGTAAATTTTATCAGCCGATTTCGACAAAAGAAAAAATTTCAAATTACACAATCTATTACATTCAAGTTTCATTTTGCGCGAAATTTCTCACTTACAAATTCTATCAGGGAAAATACAACATACCTCCTATGTTCTAAGCTTGCCCGGTGACTTTGCCCTGTTTCTACATATATATATATATATATATATATATATATATATATATATATATATATATATAATTGTAAGGAAATAACATATACAACAGCTTTGGCAACTCTTGTGGAAATAAATACAATGTGAAAGGAAATGAGAGAATAATGGTTACGTAACTTAAATCAAATTTCCCCAGAGCTGTCCTCCCTTTTTGAAATTTTAGCAAAGGTTGAAAAAAAATGTCTCCGCCGGGAATCAAACCCTGGCTTAGAACGCCAATGCCTTAACCACTAGACCACGGAGACGGGCCAGTGGTTTCGGCGACACCAGATTCAATTGACCGACAGATTGACAAATCTTCAACCTTATTAATTAATTCCTTTGTTGGAGGCAGGGGACAGCTCTGGTGAACTTTGATTTAAGTTACGCAACTTTATTCATTTCCTTTCACGTATATATATATATATATATATATATATATATATATCATGTGTATGGAAAACACTCTATATTCCTGCATGCTTCCGATACACCACGACTTAACAAATACATAGACATGTATAATCTAATAGATTGAATAAATTGTTTCTCAACAACAATAAAAAAAATTATTGTGATTGTATAAAGTATTAATAATTTAAACGATGTGAGCATGCATGGATCAGGCCGCATTTTATTAGGAAGTTGCTCTAGACCTATATCAATGAAGATTTATATTTTTTTTCATCATAAGAAATCAAATTATTTTCTACTGTTCAGTCTTCATTTGAAATAACAATCAGTGCTTAATTCGAATCCTCCTCTTCTTCCTTTCCATTCTTTTCTCCTTCCAATCTCCTCTCCTCTCTCGTCACAAAATTTTGCGTTTTGGGAATAAAACAACGTTTTTAAGAAATAGTAGGAAGAAAAGAAAGGAAAAAAGCACGAAGACGAACTTAGCACAAACACACGTATGTTGAGAGATAATGATTTATGTTTTAACCTAAATCTCTATCAGGTTGAACGGAAAATAAGAGTGTAAATTTGATCAGCTGGCCTCGCATCAATAGAATGTAATTTGATTTGGTTGAATCGGCAAGCTTGCACAGACCATGTCATGTTTCCATCTTCCTTACATAGAAACAAGAAATGCCGTTTAATACAATGAATACTGCTCCATCTGCACGAGTTCTTGGGAAATTTTCATGTTTTTTTTTTTTTGTTTTTGTTTTTCGTTTTTTGTTAAATATATCTTGACGAGAAGGTTCAGTTCTGGTAAAATAATTTATGTTCTTTCTCTTTCGTTTTGAAGAATATTATAGGAGAAATCGCACCTGAAAAGGATTGCTCTTCAAATGTTCTCATATTCGAAATATGACGAGAAATAGCTGAATAGTTTTGGCCATACTTTTATTCCAGATGTGTATAGTATAAATACGATTCTGTGTACGTGCATGTGACTTTCAGCAAGATTCAGTCAATTTCCTGTCATTTTGATTTTGATACCCAAACTTTACTGTATACACCAAATTATTATGTTCTACCTAATCAACCTTTCTGAATTGCTTTCCAACAGTTCCTTTCACAAAACAAAACAAAAAAACAAATTTGGTTGAAGAACATGGGATATACGTCCCTTATCTTGAATATATGCATTTTAAGGTCAACTTACCTTACTAATCTAATCTTTTCATTATTCGTAATTCCATGTTAAGCTGACCTTACTTGGTCTTATATGTACCTGGATTACACCATTCAGTAATGATAATAATATCATTCTGTCTTTGTGATGCGTCTAATATATCTACGACGTCACATGGGCCGCAGAATCGGGGGCTGCAGCACCCCCCCCCCCCCCCCACACACACTTTTTTGAGTAGACACGTTAAAAAAAATCTCGGATTAAAAGGCTCGAAATTTGTTATTAATGAGTGAAATAAGATCGGCCCCCAACTTTTAAAAACGTTCCGCGGCCCCTGCGTCACTAAGCACTTATATACAGATATACTATTACCCCTGTCATCGGATTCAAGCTTGCCCACACACAATGTATGCACCTTCTCCACTCCCTGGGGAACATTCCAGACATGAGCCTCTTTACAGGCGCTCGCTATCCTAAACAAACCACAATGTCTTTAGCAGTTATCAACAATTGAGAGTTTGGGGTTTTTATATAAACCTAAACATTCAAGGAAGAAAATGATATTCAAGAAAGGTTCCAAGCCATTCTCTATTTATTTTTCCTTGAAAAGGTTTAAATACAACTAAAAAAAACACAAATCATGAGGGCATTCAATTTTCATAAATATTTAATCTAAGTGGTTACAAATTGATTTACGTTTTAATTTTCCTAATTTGGTAATGTTTCGGCACCTTTGAAGAGGGCAGTGCAAGAGAATGCCCATGAGGAACAAATTTCCAAAACTATTAGCTTAAAGAAGGTAAACGGGGACCAAATTTAGGAGAATAAGGGTTTGCTGGCATAATCAATCATTCCAACTAATGATGCTGATCCTTATCTTGTTTTTTTTTTTTTCCTTTTTTTGTTGTTGTTGTTAATTTGCCATAAATAAAAACAAAACATAAGGGTCTTATTAGTCCAGGGAATATGTTGATTCAAAACGTCGGACCCATTATTTCTGGCCCCATTCACCCTGATGACCCTATTTTATGGTAACATTAATAAGAGCAGGGGAAAATGTTTTCGTTCCTCTCTTATTGTCTAATTAGATTACTGCCTTGGCATTTCCCCAACCATTCATTTAATTCGTTCTTCCCAACATTCACAACCCCACTTGCTTATTCAATTATTTTGATTTTTTTTTTAGTACTCACTGTTTTAAACATATTTTTGTGTACTCATTTAAAATTGTAAATTAGTAGCCTCGTATCCGAAATTAAACATCGATCAAATGCAATAATTTAACTGTTTTAAAAAAGAAAAAAATAGACAAATTTAGTGGTCTTTTGACAGGACTGAAATTGGCCAGAAGAAAAAATCTGAGCTCTCCCAACAGCACTAAAATTATCTCTCTCTAATACTCTCCCTCTATCTCTTTTGTTTTTTTTCTCTCTCTCACACACACACACACACACACACGCACACACGCATACACACACACACACACACACACACCCCCACACACACGTTTTTCTACTGACCTAAAATTATATTTACTTCTTTCTTAATCTTTAGGTAGAATTTAAAAAATGAATTAATCGATCAAGAATGAGTTGAATATAATTCGGAAAACAAGACTAGTCAGATATTGCATATTGTGCTACTGATCAACACCGCCCCTACCCATCACCCTCCCCCTCCCCCCCCCTCTCTCTCTCTCTCTCTCTTTCTCCCTCTCTCTCTCTTTCTCTCTCTCTCTATATATATATGTGTATATATATATATTTCTCGCTTTCTCTCTCCCTCTCTATCTCTCTCTCTCTCTCTCCGCTCTCTTTGTGACCTTTGTCTCTTTCCGCTCTTCCCAACCCACGTCGTTATCACAAATCAATGTTGCCGTACTTTCGACTGTTATCGTTAGCACTTCACATAGTTTCAGAATAATCTAAACAAGCCTAATTAGAACCACTAGACATGGTAAAACATCTTAAGAACACAATTTAAATAACTGACATTATGTCCTCTCAAACAGCAGCATGTTTTGGAATGTTGATTAAACACTTATCGTACAACCTACCTGATGTTTGGCAGACGATAACATATAGACGTTGCTTTGGGCGCGACTGTTCGAAGAAAATCATTAGCACATATTTTGACCTCTCTGCTGTGGGATGAGAGTTATGTATCGACATGTTTCATCACTTGAGCAATGTTCATAGTTAGGCTACATCTTTTTTGCAGGGAGGTCGACCCAGGCAGGATGGGGGGGGGGGGGGGGTGGAGCAAACACATTACTCGAATTAAAACGCTCCTCAGAATACAACACCAACTAAGAAATTACTTATCTTATAGGGAAGGGGGCATATGCTCCCAACTTCCGGAATCAGCGCCCTTGAGTGACAGCGTATTTTGTGGTGATTATTTTAGGCATACACATCATATTTCATGCAAATCGTATTTTTTCTTCTTCAAATGTCTTAAAAAGCATTTCATGAGGTCGCGTATTGTCCACCCTACTCTTTCACCCTCTCCCTCTCTTTTTATCTTTTCATGTCTCCTTGTCTCTTCATAAGGATGACCTTTTAATCTTGTTTCATGTTCAAACTAATTTTTTTTCTCTCTGTATATAATCCATCCTTATGTAACCCCTTCTGTCTCCATTTGGTTGTCTGTATGTCTGTCTCCATCCCTCTATCTCTATCCCATTCCACCCTTACCTAACACACTTCGCTTTCTTCACCTTACTCCGTTATCTTTCTTCTTTTCTAACAATAATTTGACATCACTCATTTGGCCTTGGCATTATTGCAAAATTAATTGGATACTTGCAAAGGCAGGCGGATGACCTTAGCAGGAAACTACGTTTGTGAACTCCGGACAGGTGCTTGGCATATTAATATTATTGATAGATGGGGCAGTCCTGTCATCAGATAAAAACCCTGAGATATAGTCAATAAGAGGGGGAAATGAAAGAAAGATATATACAGGGATAGATAAATAGATAGATAGATAGATAGATAGATAGATAGATAGATAGATAGATAGACAGACAAATAGATTGACTGATAGATATAGGTGATATATACGACAGAGAGAAAGAGAGAGAGAGAGAGTGACGGTTGGAGAGAAGAAACAAATATTGACGAAAGGGGCAGAAATCACAGAAGAAGAAAAAAAGGAAGATGCAGAATGTAATAATGTTCAAAGATTAACTTAATGATACAACAGTTTCAAATTAACAGCTGAAATTTAGCCTTTATTTAAACCTATAGAGCATGTAACAGAGGGAGAAAGAGGAACGAAGGGAAAGAAAGAAACGTACAGGCAGTATAAGGGATAGACACAACAGGAAAACAGGTAAAGGTGAGAGAAGATAGAAAGAGAGATTGGGATAGTTTGGGAGAGGGAGAGAGAGGGTAGAGAGAGAGAGAGAGAGAGAGAGAGAGTGAGAAAGAATGATGCAGAGATAGATTAAGAGAAAGAGATAGTGAGTGAGAGAGAGGGAGAGGGAGAGGGAGAGGGGAGAGAGGGGGAGAGAGAGAGGGAGGGGGTAGAGAGGATGAGAGAGGGAAAATGATTAGGAGAGAACAATTGTTCATGATAAGTCATGACCTCAATCTGTCTGTCTGCATTATCATTCGCAGGATGACGTTAAAAACAATGCTGCATGATATGACGTCATTTGCAAAGTGCAGTATAATAAGCTTATTTATAATCAATAGAGTACCCTCTTGAGGAATCGAAATATGGATAATATATGAATTAATGTATGTATTAACCATCTGTTCATTGTAATGTGTAATTTAGTTCTGTTTTTGCTTTGTTCGTGTTACTTAAAAGATTGTGTATAGTGCATATATGAGAGACAGAGAAAGGGCGAGAGAAAAATAGATGGCTAGAGACAGTCAGAAAGAGAGAGAGAGAGAGAGAGAGAGAGAGCAATTAAAACCAATGACATTTAGGATGCCCCGTCGGTACAGCACTTTATATGGTGAAGAGTTTAGTTACATGTACTTACTATACGTCATCCAATTATATCGAATGTTTATTAAGTTGATGTTTAGAATGGAATAAATAATTGATATGTAATAAAGCTTTGTCCAAAGTGGCAGAGACAAGCGTTTGTGAAGTCACAGGTTTACAAACAGATGGTTAAAATATAGATTATAATTATGTATTTGAAAGAATTGTACGTACATATGCCGTAAAAATGTACACACTCATGTTTGTGACGTCATAGATCCATTCATGTTTATCTATTCTGTTTAGAAGTAAGTATTGCTGTAGTTGTCAATTATCAGTTACTGTGTTTTTTGTTTGTTTTTTCTCTGTATGAAATGTAAACTCTAAAAAATATATTTGTATATATTTTTACATACAAAATAAATATATGTACATGTAGGTACTGAAAAAAAATTAACAAAACAAAATAATCT